>UPTC01000069.1:0-81142 GCA_900537255.1 Acanthocheilonema viteae | reverse complement strand
CTAAATTGTCCACCCAAAGATCTCGCTCGGAAATGAAATCTGTATCCAGAAGGAATGAAATTTCGAAAGGTCGACCAGTTAAATAAATTTTTGGCAATCTTATATTTCTTCTGACAGAACTGAAAATAAATATTAAATAATCACATAAGATATTTGAATCGATGTCAATGATGCAAATCTATCATTATAATGTTACAATATCAATTTTAAACGTATAGGACAAAGTAATTTGACACAAAAATAAATTCTGATGTTATCAAGACTGTATCAAATTTGCAAATTGTACAAAAATGATATTTAAAAAAAGAAGACTTGCCATCATATCATAGCAAAAAAAATTTGTTTCCCAAAATATTCAAAGCTTTATATCAGTTTGACAATATGAACCAACTCGAATAAATGAAAGAAAAATTCTGCTAAGCTACATTTTGTTGGAGCAAAAAAACTAAAGATGGAGAGTATCAAAATATGCTAAAGCGAATTTCGATTTTTCAAATAATTTTCAGGAATTAAACAAAATGACAAATCAGTAAAGTTAAACAAATTAACTTACTTGCTAATCATATCCTTCATTGGTAAATCTTTAACTTTTGATATGTACTTATAGTTATAGATAATACCATCTACGACAGGTAACGAACTGAAAGAATTTATCTGGAAATAACATAAAGATACTAAAATGCTTAACATTTCAACAATTTCTTTTTACAACACCAGCCTTGAAGAGCTAAAAATTTGAAATCAATATATTTTAAAATATACGATTTCGTAGATTATAGAGAAAATAGATGAGAATGAATGTGAATCAATTCTTATAAAGTTCATGAAATTTTAAACTACACAACTCACATCCCATCTTCAGTACTTGTTGAAGGTCGACTTTCTATCTCAGATTCACGTTTCTCTTCCTGTCGGCTTTCATCATTTTGCTTATTGAATTCATCAGTGTTAACGAGGGGCATTTGAACCTCTTGACCTTCAGATAAGATGAGCTGTTGCTCCATTTTAGAGAATCTACAACAAAAAACAGAGTTACAATAATCTTATTTTCTTTCTATTGATAATAACAGATTAATAAAAGATGGTTGAAGTTTTTTTTTTCTTTTATTTGGAGAAAGGAGAGAGGAAACTTTTTTCAAAATTAAATGAACGATGCAATACTTTCTACAGAGATCATTTGTTTTTATCGTCAAAAATTGAACACATGATACATTTGATGTTGCAAATAATTATCAATATCGTTGAACAACTTTTCTACGAGCCAATCTATTTTCTTGACATTTCTTCTTTTCTCTCTGAATAAAACAGTAATCGAGAAAATTTTATTACCACAAATGCTCAGTCTTCTTTTTTACTTTTACTTATTATATTAATTAAATTTAACCCTCTACAAGTTAATGTTTAAATTTAACTCTCTACATTTTAACATTCATTCCCTTCCTTGTGAATAAAACAACCATGAGGAAGATTTCATTACCATAAATGCTTTATTTATTTTTCTTAAATCAAAAGTCAAGAAATATGGAAAAGAGCATGCAAAATAATGATAATATGTTATTGCTGAATTATCTATTTTAATTAAATCCAATTAATTGAATTGCATTTAATTTTATAAATTTCTTTCACCTCATTAATCGCTCGTGGGATCACTTCTCCACCATCTTATGCTTAAGAGTGAATTAATTTATTTCCTGATGTTTCTCAAAATGCTTCTACTTTCTTTCATAGAAGAAGGTTTTCACGCTTTCACCCACTTTCCCAAGCGCACAAAATACAGAACTCTCTCGACTTCATCTTTTCAATCTATAACAACGTGCTATTTCCACAAATCTCATTCTTATCTCTCCACTATGCTCTTTTCTCTCTTCACTCCCAATCTCTCATTCACACATTCTCAAAATGTTATCAAATATTCCCATAATGCTTCTTCACGGAAATCTCTCCATCTTATAAATGATACTATTCTCATTAGCGTACATAAAAGTAGTACGAGATGATGGGTAAATTATTGAGAATGCTATCGCACACGTAAGATTTACGTAAAGATAAGATTGCGAGAGCAACTAATTCTTATTCTCTTTTTACTACTTTTTATCTGGTTTTCTTTTTCTGAAAAAATGATTTTTTTTTGTCCTTTCTGGGGACTTTTACTAATTATAATCATAAGTCACAAATCACAATTATGTACCATTATAATCAATTGAAGTAATTACGCAATATTATTCATGCTAAAGATAAAGAAAGATAATATTGTGCGAAATAGGCATTTTATCAATTTATCTTCACCATATCTACCGTGCTATATTGCATTATACCACGCTATACTAATGGTACAATCAATACATTAAGTACATTATACCATACAGTACTGCTTGATAATGAAAACGATTAAGGAATGAATCGAAATCTCGCTTTAAAAATACAAAGTGAACGGAGGTCTAATTTTAGAAAATCTGAATATCATCCTTTATTGTTAGCACGTAAAAACTGTCTCCATTTCTGGGATGAAAAAACAATCATCAAACGCCATTCTCCCCATCATAAAACGTAACATAAACGCAACATGTGTTCACATCAAACAAATTTCATAAAATTCGTTCTCCGATCCATGATATTATGTCGGCCGAACTTTAGCAATGCAATTGATCAAGAATGTTTTGCAACCAATTTGTTGTCACTCGCTTATTAATTTATTGTCATTCATTTCAAAGTTGTAAATAATTAACGGAAGATGGAATTTGCACATCAGCATTTATTTTTGTTTGAAACATTATGTTTGCAGCAAGATTAATGAATCACAACGTGTAATGTGCAAATTTGTGATGATGTACGCTACTCAAAACAATGAACTGCGGTACGTCATCCGACGTATAACTTCGTGGGTTGGCCGTAAAGTTATCACTGAAAAGAAATCAATACCGGTTTGTTCACTGAT
This sequence comes from Acanthocheilonema viteae, assembly GCA_900537255.1. NCBI lineage: Eukaryota > Metazoa > Nematoda > Chromadorea > Rhabditida > Onchocercidae > Acanthocheilonema > Acanthocheilonema viteae. The sequence goes on along the minus strand of UPTC01000069.1, from coordinate 78,207 downwards.
CGCTTTTTTTAATTTCCATAAATCATTTGCTTTCAAATTTCACCAAATCAAACGTGGCTTATGCGACAGAGATATCGCGTGATGCATCTCGAGAGTCAGAAATGACGTTACTCGTTGCTTAATTTACCCATAGCTAAACTTCGTAGCTTAGTAGTTGTTCGGACATCCTGATATCGGGGCAAGTAAACAGAATTCATAATTCGAAATATGTCCTGTATTATTCATCGTATCTTTCCAAACAAACTTCTCTGCTAGTTTGACGAGATGAATAGATAAAAATAAGCTAGCTAAATTGTTAGCTTGAAAGCCTCTTTTAAATTTTTGATTTTTCTAGGAAGCTTTTCCTTCGAAAAGCTCTTTCAAAATGGGCAGCAGCTTTTTTTTCTTTTCTTTATAGAGACTTTTTTCTTACCAGAAAATTTTTTGCCAGAAATCAGTCTAGGCCGTATATGGACTATTATTGTATCACAAACAGATAGCATAATGGAACGAATTTCTTGGAATTTTCCAAGTAGTTCAAAATAAACAGCTTCCATTAACCATTATGGGATCCTCTCATTGAAGGAAAGAAGTTTCTTTTTTTTGAGTATCCCATTATTGTATGGATTCCTTTTCGATTTATCGCCATTTCATTCAGTATTTAAATATATCAATATTTATTCATTTATATTTCTTCTTTCCAAGATTTATTTACACTAAATCTAGAAGAATGAAAAAAAAGTCATTAATCTGGTCAATTAATTTTTCCATTTTATATTCCAAAATATTTATTCTAGGAATTAAAGAAAAAGATAGGTATACTTGTGGTAAATACCGGTACGCCGTCTGGATATGATTATTGGACGATAAGGCGCTATCTGCGAGAATTTCTCAGTGATCGACGAGTTATCGAATTACCTCGAATCCTATGGTGGCCCATTTTGTATATGTTTATTCTAACAGGAGGACCGTTCATCATAGGGAGATACTATAAGTAATATAATTTTTTTTGAATGAAATTAAATCATATCTATTAAATTACTTTAAGCTGTATATATTTTCTCATCATTTTTATAATTATAATACTTTTATCAAATATCATTTCATTATATCCAGTGATTAAGAGATCAGAAAAGGATGATAATGGGAATATTACAGTATTAAGCCATGTCTATTAAATTAATCCAGTTACTAAGATCAGAAAAAGATGATAATGGGAATGTTACTGTATTTAGATCGATTTGGAATACGGCAAAGAACGAATCACCATTACGCACTATGACCCGTAATCAAGCATCTAAATTGACTAATCGTTTGCATGATCAATCGGTAATGTTATAGTATGCATTGTTTTTACAGTGATTATTGTAGTAGTAATAAATTAATTATTATGAAAGATACATAAGATTAATGAGGTAAGGTTAATCCTAAGTGTGCGTTAGTGATGCGCTAAGTTTTGAAAGTATCACCTTATCGAATGATGCAAATTATTTTTTTAATGTTCAGATCATGGTTGATTGGGCATTTCGATACGGTGAACCATCAATTGGTTCTCGAATATGTAAATTGGAAAAAGAAGGTGCCTTTTTCTTTATTTTTTTTAATAAGCTGATTGAAAAAAAAAATTGTTTGTGAAGCGACTAAATACTTTATCTCTCTAATTTGCTTCACTCCAAAATGATATAAATAATATCGATAGTCTTATTAGGACTTAAATTGATTTTAAGGAAACTTAAATTAGCTTAATCAAATAAATCGGTTTTAACGATTGTGATAAAATTTTAACAAAATGGTTTTAATTAATCAATAATTTTAATAAAAATTTGAATAGAAATTTTTTGGACAAAATTTTGAAATTTCTATAGTAACAAAATTTTACTGAGATTTTTATGAAAAAAATTTAAAAATTTTAGGATGTGATAAACTTATTGTATTTCCTCTATTTCCACAATTTTCTGCGGTTGCAAATGCCTCCATTTTCGATGAAGTAATTTTGCATTCTTTTATTTGTTTGGTAAATATAAAATTATGGAATTTTAAAACTTAATTATACATCAATTATGGTCAACATTCCGGCAACAAAAAAAATTTTTTTTTCCTCCATTTACTTTTTATGTCTTTCTCTTTTCTTAGTCATTATTTTAAGTATTTTTTTCACCAACTTTCCGTATTTATCAACACAGTTTGATTTTACTACTTTTTTAAATGATATTTTACTTTTTTACTGCTAATATTTTACTACTTTTTTAATTTTCGACTTGTCGTTGTCTAATGAAGCAACGTCATCAAATGATTTTATCAGTGGTGCCACCGTTTTATGATAACGAATTGTATATCAGAGCAATTCTTAAACATCTGAATTCCGCCCTAAAAAGATTTCGAGCACCACCGCAAATAATTATTGTTTCATATCATGGGATACCGTTATCATATCAGTCTAATGGTGATCCATACGGGTTCCAGTGTAAATATACAACAAAACTCTTACGGTTTGTATTTGATGAACTGCGGAAATAATTACTGGCACAACATTCCAACTGTTTCGAATATCAATTCTTAATTTTTATGGGATTATGACAATTTCAGACAAAGATGGCAAACTTCAGGCTGTGACTTAATAACGACATTCCAGTCTCGATTGGGACCCGGCGAATGGTTGAAGCCATACACTGAAGATACCGTCATCGAATTGACCAAGTAAAAAAATTTCTAGGACTAAAGTTAGCGTAATTTTCCGTAATCTTATGGCATCATAATAAATTTCCACTTATTTCAAAATATGTTGAAGGTAATTTAATGAAAGCTGAAATGACTGATCTTAATGTTTATTTCTTTTTGACAGATATTAAAAAAATTTTTCTTGAAATTATGCATATCTCTGTTATTAGCAGCTTGTTAAAACGAGACTATTTAACACGCCATAAGTAATAAAATTATCACAACTTTAAGTGGATTTGGTATCATTTATAGCTATTTTAAACAACTGCTTCATTTGTCGAATTGAGTAATTGAAATTTTTCAATTAATTTTTATTTTTTCCAAATTTTGAGACGTGGAGTGAAACGAATTATGGTAATTGCACCCGGTTTCTTTAGCGATTGCATGGAAACAATGGAAGAATTGGAACATCGACTTGCCGATTCATTCCGGTATTTTAATTTATGATTTATAGGTGGATATGATTTATAACTACATTTGTAAAATTTTCGATTTTTATTCAACCGAAATATAAATTTCTAGGAAATATGGTGGAGAAGAATACGTATACGTGCCTTGTTTGAATGATAGCACGGATGCAATCGACATTCTTGAATCGCTTTCTCGGAAACATATCGAATGTTTTCTGTGATTTTTATGAGTTTAGTAATTTATTTCCAATATATCTGTTCGGGATATATTTGTAGTTGGAAATATAAATCGTATCAATTTAGATTTTTCACCTGTTTATTACGGAAAATTTATGGATGGAAGCGAGCCATTCCCAATCACATTTTAACCTTTTGCTTATGCTATAACATGATTTTAGCTTTTTGTTTATGCTACTATAATATAACATAAAGTTTAAAAATGATTGAAAATCAAATGTAGAGTAAGAAATTGGCTGCTCATGCTTTGTTTATATATATAATTAAAGCACAATATTTCGTATTTTGATTACATAAATATTTTATACCGCAAATTTATTTCGGGTTTCCGACAGCAGTATGCAAAACAGGTAAATTTGAAATTCAGAATGTTTCATACTCATATAAATTTTCCGAATAACCAATCGATCGTTATTCGAAAAATTTTCAATTAATGAAAAAAAAATTGTGGCAAAAAAAGGAGAAAGATTTGAATGTTTGGAGTGCGCATAAACTTTCCCACTTATCATCAGGAAAATTCAGCATAAAATTCGGAACGTTGATAGATAAATTTATTATCATATTATGATAGAGATTCATTCCAATCATTGCATGCTTAGATTGTAGTAAAAGTTATCGTTAAATAAAAGTTGTAAAGTTATTTCCTACTGTCATCGAATCAGTACCAATTGATCTTGCAAAATTTGGATTATACTGTTACGGACTATCGATCAAATTTTCAATTGTATAGTAAAGTTGTAATTTCTTTTTACTCAGCACTTTACAAACATATACAGAAATTTCAGAGCATCGATTAAATGAGGTAACAAAAATGACAACAACACAAATAAAAGCAATGTTATAAAGATTATTTTCGCCATACATAATATATTTTTTTGTAACCTCATCATTTGACAATAGCCTTTTTTAATTAAACTGAATGTAGAAACTTATTTGCGTTAGCTTCAAAGTATATTTGTTGACAAGAATATTATTCTCAAAACAGTTTGCGCATTTGTATGAATTTTGCTAAAAAATGGATGATAATGAAATGGATTTGGCAAAAAAAACGAATGGAAATTATATTATCGATTATTTCTGAACAGATGAAAATTTAAGTTAAAGATTAGTAAGCAGTAATTTATCAATGATAAGCCAACTATGGAAGGAGATATGAGCCAAAAATTTCATCAATTTGACATTGAAAAAAAAATCCTTTTTCTAAATATTATCAATAAAATTTTACAAATGAATTGCTTTATTTTCAAAGATCTTTTTAAAATTACTTAATTTCTCTAAAGGACTGGAATGAATCGATTTGGATTGTGCGAAAAATAAGCTTCGCGTTTCTTTCAACAGGCAGAAAAATTATTCCTGAAATGAAATTTGTGAAGGAAAAAAATTTTTGGCTGAGTCCACAAATGGCAGTAACATTATTTTAAAAAAGACTGAAATTAGCTCGCAATAGCGATGGAAAGCAAAAAGTAATGGCAATTGAATAAATGAGCAGTAAAAGGTATGAAACATTTATTAAGATGCTAAATTTTTATTCTCACTTTTTTCTTACATTCATTCTTGAGCAAATCGCTGAAAAAATAAAGTTCGGCCTTTCCACTTTTTTTAAAAAAAAAAAGAATTATATTCTCCTAACTCTTCTAACCTCGAAAATATAGAGTTCATTTGAATTGAATTTCTAAATTTTTTTCTTTCAGCTTTTTCTTACACTCAAACATTTCGAATAAGATTTTTTCCTGCTCTTAGAGAAACAGGGATAATTTAAGACTTGATTCTCACTTGAAAATTAAATCAAGAAGAAAAATTACAACAGAAATCACCAGGTAAATAATGAAATGCATGAAAGTAAATAATAAAATGCATGAAAAGGGGATAAATGATGAATCAATTTATAAAATAATCTTAAGTTTTATTTCATGTCACTTCAAAGAGATCATTCTGTATTTTTTGTCAAACTTCATCACTAATATACTTATCTTTCAATGTCTTGTTAATATTACATGATCAACGATTTCATTATTTTAATATTGTTGAAAAATATATTTTAAGTGGCAAAATATGCATACTAGTTGAAATAATTTCGGTTATATTTAATCATCACTTAAACAGATCCTTTTTACCATGAACTGGAATTCGACAAAATTAATAAATGTTGAAAATATGCTCATTAAACACTCTGCTATAAAATGATGTTTTTGATGGTCTAATAAATTTCGTGATATTTTGGTTGAATTTTTTAAAAACATTACTATTTACCGCAAAATAACACACTCCAAGAAATTTTAAAATCTGGAATAGGTCGATAAAATCCAAATATGGCAGTAGGCATGATAGAAAATGAAGACATTGCAATAATCGAGACTGAAGTTCCATTGTCAACGCCTTGCATCATAATCTTTCTCATCGGTATCATAGAGTTGTTTGTACAGTGGACAGCAGAAACAACACCAACAGGACAGAAAAATCAGTACTGCAATTATTCTATGTCACCGCATTAGTGCACGGACGTGATTTTGTTAACAATATATAGTTCGATATAGAATTGTATATTCCAAATATTACCAGATGATATGATTGGATGATAGTAATTATCAAAAAGTATCAAAAGACAAAACTTTACTTTGGATCCCATAATTCGTTAATATTTAAAAGAGTTGGGTGGGAATTAATTAAAAATGTAAAACTTACAAGCAACCAAAACAATGGAAGCAATAATTATAGCGATTAATGCGCCGGTTGGAACAGCAAATGGACAGCAGGATGGTTTCCACGAGCCTAAATATGGCCAAGTACAACACCAATTGTAGCTATCCCAGTCTGTTGGTTGTGGACAATAGGCTAAATATCCTGAAATTTAAAAATAATTGCTACCATCCATTGTAATTAAGCCATATGTATAGCTCAAACAAATATTTCAAATACAGGTAATACAGATAATTTTAGTTATATTGATTGAAAGAAAGTGTAAAATATTGTGTACCATATCCTGATGGACACCACCAAATTTTTCTGTTACCGAGACGTCCCTCGACATAATGTGATAACGGATTGTGTAGCTGAGCACTTACTATATCATCTATAAAAATATGCATATCAAACAAAATTATCGGTAAACGATTATACTTTTGATAAAAGTTTTGGAGTATGACATTTGATTTTTAAAACCATTAGACATCCTGATAAGTTTTTTTTTTTCGAGAAAAGGAAAAAGGACCGATAGGTAAATACGTTGTATAGGGCGAAAATGCAGTATAGCTTGGTAAACCTTGTAATCTTTATTAGCTAATTTGAAGCTTTTTTCTGGAAACTTATTTTTTCAGAAAAACAATGACAACTTGCAAACTTTTTCAATACATAATAGAATGCGATGCTCTTTTTTTTGTTCATTTTTGATATTTTGAAATTTGATTTTTTCACTTTCAATAAAAGATAAGTGTCCCCATTTTTTATTGAGAGTAAAAAAAATCAAATTTCATTTTCATAAATTTCAACCAACCGAAATCTAAAAATTCCAGTGAAAATTTATTTAAAAACAAAAAGATGAGAGAAAATTATTTCCGTAGTAAAAATTACAAAGTAACCAATAATTTATAAAATAATACTTACTTAATATCAATATTAAATAACAAGGCCAAATATGAATCAGCTTAATCAACATTTCCCGTTTAACAGATTCAATATTCCACTCGCACGGAATTTCGCTCGTAATCGAATTTGAAAATTAAGCTAAAATTAGGTGAACATTTTTAGTTTTGATGTTTAATTGATCAGGAAAATTTTGGCTCAGGTTCACAGATATGGTATGGATTGTTATCATCAAAATTGTTATCATTATTGTTATCATTATCGTTATCATTACCGTCAAAATCAATTGTAAATAAGTTTAAATATTTTACTTAGTGAATGAAAGTTTTACGACGGCATTGTTCAATGACTCATTTATTAATCTAAAAATGTAATTTGTAAATATGATCTCAATAATAGCTTAAACAAGTTGAATATTTCAGTCATTATTTATTTTAGCAAATGCACAATGATACAAGCATTTGTATTCTCACCTATCATCCTTAATCTTTTAACTCTTTCTGATGTAATTATGAAAGGTAGAAATGTGCTATATTATACTTTTATGAAATTCGAATTTTTCGGAATTCTAATTGATGGATGATTGATCAATAGATACAGAACAAAAAGGAAAAGCAACGAAATAATGCAGAAAAAATGATAGGGTAGGAGAAAAAAAAATCAACGAGTTATCAGTAACTGATTATAAGCAGATCGATAGAATCATTAGGATATGATAGTCGGGAATTATTTTACAGAGAAAGATATTGTTGATAATGTTAACTGGAGGAAAATAAAAATTAACAGATTTTGATCGAATAACTAAATAATAAGTAAATAAGTGCAATAGAAAAGGAGAATGAGTTCAGGATGATGTAATTCAATTAAAAATGTTCTGTACATTTCCCTAATTAAAATTAGCGAAATTAGCGTTATTAATTTTTCAGTTCATCATTCCCAATTTTTTACTTCGCATTTTCAATACAATCACCTCTCTCTCTTTTCTCTTTCTCTCTTTCCATCCTACCTTAAATTTATTGATTTAAATTGAAGCATAAAATGAACGATTCAGTTTTGTTTCAACCAAATGACAAATAATTAAGCAAATATTAGACGAAGACAACATAAAACCAAAAAATGAATCAGAAGAAAGAGATCATATATTATTGATTACTTTAAACAGTTTGTTTCATTTGATTTTACTTTCAAGAAAATTGAATAATCTTGAAAGATAATCAAATTATCAAACGAAATATATTAACCTAAAATTAGTGATGAGCAACTGAAAAGCAATTGAAAGGTATTCTGTTAATGCAAACATGAAGAAAGCATCGATGGAAACTATTCTAATCTTTCCCTCTCTTTCTCTCTCTCTTCCTCTCTCCCTTTCCCTTTCTCTCCTTCTCTCTCTCCTTTCCAGCTACAATGATGAATAAGCACAACAGTCCACCTTAACACATGAAGAAATACTATCACATTACTTTAATTTGTTTAACAATCAAATGGAGCATATAACTTCATTGATATATGAACAGACATTTTCAACGTGTATGCGATCACGTACGTATAATGTTTAACAATCAGGCGGAACACGGATATATCTTAAATTAATAAGTATAATATCTACGATTTTTAGCAAAGTTCAAACCCAACAAAATCGTTTATTATCTTTTACTAGTATTTGTCAGTCGTGGAAGCTTATTAGAATGATTAGACTGATATAATATGTTTTTTTATCATTTTATAACAGAAGATATGTCAAAATAATATGTTATCTGAGAATAGTTATTCGTTATGTTTCACAAAAGCTTTTTCTTGCCAAAACAGAAAGAAAAAAATTGCTTTAAGATTTCAAAACGTTAAATGTATTGCCAATTTTGCTTGCATAAAATTTAGCATTCAATCAAACGTATCAAATGAATCGATAGAGAATAATAAATGATATGGAAAATATCACTCTATGAATCATTCAGTTTAAAAAAAAAAGAAAAAAATAATGTATACAAAAAAAAAATGTTATACCTTTCAATTGAAACATGCTTATCACGTTATCAATTGATCGTTGTTTTGTTGTTTATAAATGATTAAACTTCATTTTTCTTTAAAATTTTCATTCACTTGAATAAGTACACTTATCAATGACCTTTAGTAAATTTCAATTGTAAATTTAGTATTAGTTAGCAAATGTATCTCATCAAAAATCAATGCAAACAATCAGTAATTCAGAAATTTTTTTAGTTTTTAAGGTTTTTCACTGCATGTGGCATGAAAAAGGGAAACAAATTTTTAAATATAATTTAAATTCGATAAAGTTAATGATCGATATTGCTGCCCTTCGCTATATCATACAATATGAAATGTTTGCGTTCATTTTGCTTACTCATCAAATAAAGATTTCCGTGACAACGAATTAGTACATTAAGAATTCCATAATCAAATAAATTATATCCGACTAATATAAATTTCGACAGTTAAAAGTAAAATTTGTTGGAATGAATTCGTAATTTTTATAAATTGATTTGCATAAATCACTGCTGTAAGCCATTGAACTTGCGAAAAATATCTATTAAATTGGAAAAATATCTTAGAAATGACTACCAAATCAACTAAATGTGGTCTTTTGATGAATCAATTTTTTTTTTTTGTAAGGTGGAATGAAGAAAGATTAGGTCGGAAGTAAAAAGAAAAGGAAAGAGAGGGAGAGGAAGAGAAAAAAGGAAGAATATTGTTATGCTTCTCGTGGTTCGGGACTTAACGATTGTGTGCTCATCACATCTTATTCTTAAGTAAATAAAACAACTACTTGCGGCACATTTGTTTATGCTAAAACATTTATATTAAAGTTTATAACTGCAATCATAATTGCAGCTATAATTACTACAGCTGCTACTGCTATTATTACTTAATACAGCACTGGGCAATGTACACAAATCTTGATAAAGGATTAAAACGATATGCTGTAAAAGAAGAACAGTAAAATTTTGTAAGGCTAAGATTTCAATCTTTAAGACAATAGAACAAAAGGGAGAGAGAGAGAGAGAGAGAATTGATCATTACTAATGCAACAGTAGTTAAATTAATTTATTGCACATAAATGAGTAAACAAATATATTGGAAAATGAAATGAATACAATAAATAAATCGAATAAATTCATTTCAATAGATTAGCTGGAAAATTTAAATTCTTTATTTGATTTTATTGCATATATTTTAAACTCAAATTCTTCACTTGATTTTGTTGCGTTTATTTTATTTTATTTTTATTTTTTTAGTTTTTTGACAAAACAAGTAAATGGGTGATTTTATCAATGGTTTTGGTAATGCAATGATTAAACTCAATATTTGAGTATTCCAGACAAACTGTACAGAAGACCACCTGATGAGGTGGTAATTTTCATTGCGCCTCACTTATATAAAGTATCCATACGAAGTATGAACTTTTGGTTATTTTGGAAAAAATGGTGAGGTGGGAAGGGAGTGATATGGGGCATTTAAAGTGACCGAGGGCGGTTAGGTTATTTAAGATAAGGTTGTAGACTTCAGAGTATACTTTTAGTTTTAGGGGTGGGGTTTTGAAAATTCTCGAAAGTTTTGTAGAAACTTGTGACATCTTCGTAGAAAATGTTTGCTTCTTGTTATTATTGCTTACTGATATTTTTATTTCATATCATTTTTTACTAACATTTGGCATTATTGACATTTTAATCGTTATAGTATGGTGGTGGTTTCTGTTGATTCATTAATATTGTATTTTTTAAAATGGTCATACTTTGATTGTCAGATTATGCTGTTGCGAATAGGATTACCCAAAGCATGGAGAATGATGAGCACAGGGACGCAAAGCTTCAAGTCTGATAATAACTTGATTAAGAATTTATTCCTGAAAAAGATCAAGGAATACGAGTCCAAGATGACTAGCAAAGATGAACTTGTAGATGCTACACCTGAGGTAGCATTAGTTTTTCATTTCATCTCTTATCAGCTATAAGTGTTTTAACTTGAAAACTTCAAGAAGAAAGTCAACTGCATCTTGTTTAGTATTTTTATTGAAATTAACATATTACAGCAGTAATGAGAGAAACCATAGCTATTGCAAAAAATGTAAGACTAGCCGCTGTTTTCTTATTTGTTTGATATTTTTTGTTTCTTGCTAAAGGCAATCTTCTGGAGTAAATGAACTCTCATACTATATATTCTTATAATATAAACTAGATTCACCTGAGTCGTAGTCCATATTATTTTTAGAGATATATTTGGTTATTGGTGATTTCATTGACAAATGATCATTGTATGTTATATTTATTGCAGACGCATCGATCTTTGGAAGACCAATTGCAACGTTTAGCTAGCAAGTATCACTTGGAAAGTAAGGAAATGGTGAATGAGTTGCCAGTGAAGCAGTTGGAAACTCCTTCTGTTGAAAGTGCCGTAGCAGTGATGTTCGAAGGAAAAACAGTTAATGATATGAATAAAGAATTAGAAAAAGAAATTCAACAGTACACAGAAATGCGACGAAAGAAACAAGCCATGGAAGAAGAAGCGCAGTCGCATCTTCAATCTATCAAGCAGCAACAGTCTACTCCGGAAAAGCCTAAAAAATAGTTCATTTTGTAGATGATTTCAAAGAATTTCAATTGAAACGATAACCGTGTTATCATTTTATTATTTTAATGTTATAGGTGATACATTCGGTATTAATTAATTTATATTATACACGAACAATATGTAAATAAAAAATTAAGATCTGGCTTATTTTGTTGTGCTTTGAGCTGGTCACGTACCATAATATTTTTGTTATCTCCCTTCTTGGATAGTCATTAACATTTTATCTTACTTATTTCTTGGATTCAGTAGTTTTTTTAACTTTCGATAAGAAAAAGATTTTTAAATTCTTGATGAAATAGGACAGACATTTAATAGAGTACATAGCTTTTTAGTGATTTTCCTTCCTATCCATGAATGTTAATCATTTATTTCGTGTGATGAGATTGTTTTCATGAAGAGTTGGACAAAATTTCAAATCAATGAAAAGATATAAGTTAGAATTATCATTAAGGATCAACATTTTCCACAATGCATGTTGGTCAATCGAGTTTTTTTTTTGCTTTTACATGAATCATCTATGTCACTTTGTGGATTCAATCTGATTCCAATACAACAGCCATGGTTTTCAGTCTCATTATATATGCGTCAGTTACGGAATGGGTCTAAACGACGAAAAGATAAAGCAAAAGTAAAGGAGACCGTTGAATCTGTAATCGCACGATATGCCGATTTTGCGGAAGTATGTTTTAGTTTTAAATTAATTTATTGCTCTCTTCAGCTTATCCAGTACAAAGTCTTTGTGTATGCAAGAGGTTTAAATTACAGCAGGATAGCAGGACACTTACTTCATTCTCACAAATGCCCTTATCGGCAGCGACACAGCGAGGTCTTAAAGAAAGTAATTTCATAAATCCTACTGATATCCAACGCGAGTCGTTGCAGTATTCATTGACAGGTGCTGATGTAGTTGGTGCTGCCAAAACAGGCAGTGGAAAAACGCTTGCTTTCCTTATTCCGGTCAGTTTTGATTATAGAATTCTATTCAGATATTTCTGTACATTCCTTTGTAAAAATTTGTTTAAAACGATGGTCTTTGCTTTTTGAATCGTTTCTCATCTGTGGTTTGTAGGTTTTGGAATGTTTGTGGAGACAAAGATGGTCGCGCACGGTTGATGGATTAGGCAGTTTGATTATAAGTCCTACTAGAGAGCTCGCTTTCCAGACATTTCAAGTTTTGAACAAAATTGGAGCGCACCACCAGTTTTCTGTTGCTGTACTTATTGGAGGTATGCTTTGTGCTTATCTCAATTTCAGTGTTTGTTTTCATTAATTTTTTTTTAAATCACTGTAAAATCGTATGTGTAACATGAAAGTTAACACTGTCGTGATTCTCTCTTCAATACTGAATCTATAAGTCCTCTTTTGATACCTTATCCTTCAAAATCCATTTTTTACTTTTCATATGGACAGCATTTTCTGTGTTATATTTCAGCGATAGTCATTAAGAAAAAATTAGAAATAATTTATTGACATTTTTCAAGGAACTGATGTAGAGTTCGAAAGTAAACGAATAGGTTCGGTGAACATTGTGGTGTGTACACCTGGCCGATTGTTGCAACACATGGACGAGAATAGTACATTTTCATGTGAACAATTACAAATTCTTGTCATTGATGAAGCAGATAGGATTTTAGATCTTGGGTTCTCAAGACAGGTATTATTCAAGATAATAAACATGTCTTGTAATTTTGGAACATGTGTAGCAGTTTGAGCATTTTAATTTTGGTGAGAAGATTGGTTAGATGGAATGGTTTAACTATATTGCCTTTTGTACTTTTGGAGACAAATCGCACTGAATAATTGAATAGTATTGTAATCCATTTCATCTTTTTATTTTTTATAGATTAATGCAATCTTGGAAAACTTGCCAAACAGTCGTCAAACGTTGCTTTTTTCGGCCACACAAACCAAAAATGTAAAAGATTTAGTGCGTTTGGCGCTGAGAGATCCACTATATATATCTGCTCACGAAAATGCTCCTCAAGTTACACCGGAATCACTGCAACAGGTGGAGTATTTTTCCTACTAATGAAGAATTAGAGTTTTGGCTTTTTATGAGCATCTTAAAAATACTGAAAACTATGAATAGTCTAGAAAGATCTTGCTATTCCTTGCAATCTGACGTCCTAAATGATTGATGACTCACTTAGGGATTTATAATGAGGGAGAGAATCACAGAAGCTATTAGAAATGCAATTCAATACTTGTTGAAAATGGAGAAAGTTTTGCAGAGTTATTTTGTATGCAGTGATGAAGATAAAATCAATGCTTTATGGTCGTTTTTATTGAATCATCGAAAGAAGAAAACATTAATATTTGTATCATGTTGCAAACAGGTTGTTGTTAATCTTTCACTTATCTTCATAATCTGTAGCTTACTATTTATAACGTAATCGGAGGAATGGTATATTTAGGCACGGTTTTTAACTGAAGCATTTTGCCATCTACGACCGGGCTTTTCACTGATGGGATTATGGGGTACGATGAATCAAATGAAACGATTAGAAGTTTTCAAAAAATTCAACAACAAGACAATTGGAGCTGCAATGATTGCTACTGATGTTGCAAGTCGAGGTTTGGACTTCGCCCGTGTCGACATTGTATTACAGTTGGATTGTCCTGTAGATACTGATGATTATATTCATAGGTTAATTTTTAGTTATAAACAGTTTTTGTTTGCAAAATGAGAATTCAGGCTATATTGATTAATGTTTTGTCAGAGAAAACAATAAATTTCTAATTTTTAGTTAGTCTTTTTTTCCAACTGTCTAGAAATTTTTCCATTCTCTCATGCTGAAATTGGAATCTTTTTAAATTTGTTTTATCCATCACTGTGTAGCATAAAGTTAAATTTTTCTCACAGTCTAATCAGTTGAGTGTCACGTTTAGAGTTGGTCGTACAGCACGGATGGATGCCAAAGGTGAAGCAATCCTGGTTCTCACACCGGCACAAGAACAAGCCATGCTTATACGACTGCAAGAAAAGGACATTCCAATCACTAAAATTAGGTTCGTTTTTGAAATTTTACAATATGCTAATTAACCAAACAGTTGAAAAGTATTAGGCTATTCCTTGGGTAATTGTCATGATCGAAATTGGCACCGGATTTTTTCTGCTGTCGCGAATTAGATGAATATTAACAGATTGCAATTGGAAAGTTTAAAGTTTAAACTTTTCCAGTATCAATGAAAAGCAAATAATGAATATCAGCAGACGTTTGCAGTCAGTAATTGCACAATATCCGGGAATGAAGGAATTCGCGCAAAGGGTTTACTTATTAAGAATCTGCTGATAGCTTTCTGTCTTGAGAAGAAATATTTTTAACTCTTTTTTGTGGTTTACATTTCAGAGTTTTGTGGCTTACATTCGGACAATTTATCTGATGCGGAACAAAGATGTTTTCAATTTGGACACGATCGATCTCGCGGCATTGGCCAGGTACTGATGATTTGGTTGTTTCTCATAACTTCAGAAATTTATATGCATTTTTTGACAGTTTTATTCCTCACGTTTTAAAATTCGTTATCGGTAATGTTTTTTATCATGTTCATTTAACATGTTACATTTCCGGTTGCTTTATTTTTTCAATTAAAATGTTTCGAAGATTCTGCAAAGAAATGAACAAAATACGTGGGTCAGCTGTTCATAGCAGGTCGTATTAATTGTCGCAATCTTTATTTCATAGCTTACTTTGTAGATCCTATGGACTTGCTGCCACTCCTCGAGTTCGATTTTTGAAACGAATTGCAAACAAACATCAGAACTTACATACAAACACAAGTCGAAAGCAAGAAGGGGAGAAAAGTGCTGAAGAATTAATGAAAATGATGATTTCAGCAGCGAAGACAAGGAAGGAAGTCGTTGTAACGGTAAAGTTATCTCAAGTTATTAAATTTGTCATGTACTTATCTGAATTATATTTCAGGAAAATAATAATGATGGAGACGGTGATATAGAGAATGAAGAAATCGATTTAGGATTTGGTACAAGTGAAAATAATGAAGTTAGGGGAGATCGGCAGAGCAATTTTAGCCTAAAAGTAATTGATAATGGCTCAGATGAAGATAGCGGCGATTTTCTGAAAATAACTCGCAAAAACGTGTTCAATATATTTCCAGACAAGGTTGGTTATATTTACGCAATCTAATCTTTGCTACAAAAATTCGTTAAAGATCTCAATATTTTTGTCTTTTATGAAATAGAAATTGGCAAAAACACTTTTCAGTTTACGAAAATCTGTTTGTAATTTGTATCATTAAACTTATCTTCAAAATATATATTTAGGTTGCGGAGGTGCCGGAGGAACCGAAGAGGGAATCGAAAAAACTTGTGACACGCCATGCATTGGCGAAGAAAATTCTGAAAAAAGGAGTGAAATTAGGAGTAAAAAAGATATTTACAGATGATGGAACAGAAATTCTGGTATGATTTTCTCTTCTTTAAGAGCAGTTGAATTTTGTTAGTTTATTTCAAATTATGAAAAATATTTCAGTTCATATTTATTAAAATGTATCTGCTTAATATTCTGAAATTTTCTTTTTTGGATTTAGCAGCCATTAAATCAAATTTCGGATTTTGTTAAGCGATTTTTTATCTGTATTTTTTTGGAGGAAAGTAAAGCGTTTCTTACCACCGTTCCAAATGATGGCGAATTGATCGGTCTCAATGTAGATGAGGCAAAACGTCAAATGATACAAATTGATCAGGCCGATAAAATGACATATAAGGAGAAACAAAAGATGTGGAGGAAGGTGATTATTTCATGTATCTTCTTATTACAAAGACTCAGTAATTTATTACTTTATTATATTAGTTTACTCTGATTGCTTCTTTATTTTTTCCTTTTATCTCTCAGACGAGAAGTTCTATGGATAGATTTAATCGCGGAAAGGCTCTGAATTTTTATTACAGATTTTTTTTTCCCATTTTTTTTTAAAAGGCATGATTAGTATTGGTAGTAATTCAGAAAAAGAAGGAGAAACAAAAAGATAGAATGAAGAAAACACAAAACAATGAGGGTGGAATGATATTGGATTTGGGAGCTGAAAGGAGTGATTCAAATGGCGAACCAGATTTGTCGTGGTTGCCTGATCCTGATAAGCCAAAAAAATATGACGAAAAGTGGAATGAGGTTGAAGATAATTCTATGGATGATTATAATGTAGGCGATTTGCTGACTATTTTTCCAAGTTTAATGTTATATTAACAAAATAAAGAGTATTTTTTATAGTCAAATAATGGATATTTTATAGAGTTTAATGGATTTATTTCAATGGAAACAATATTGATTGAAAGGTTTAAGGAACATTTACATAACTTCCTTCAATGCTAATAAAACTGTAGTATCCGTGAATTTTATTATTTCCACTAATTGGTTTTGTTTAGGAAGGAGTTGATGATAATGGTAACGGAAATGTTGAATTGATACGAAGACGTAAAAGGAAATTATTAGATGACGAAGAAAGGGCTTTGGCATTGTTGCGCTCATCCTGATCCTGTTAAGATTCTTCATCTGCAAAGATATTTATACATCTTATGTTACTGTAATAAACTTCCATATACAATGAACTGTGGATTTGTTAATGCTTTATTGCGATTGAAAATAAAATAACTTATCTTGTTTAGAAGATTTTTGTTCGGTTCAGTATCTTATCCTTTAGGTTCACTCAGTACCTCATATACGTTTATCTTCGACATAATTGTAGACAATTATTTTAATACAGCAAGTATTTTACATATTATAGCCATTTGGAAGGGAAATTACAGAACAGAATGGCGGAGCCTTACAAGCCGGCAGCTCGAACTATGAGCGACAAAATGAAAAAGCGGTTCTCGAAAGATGTATTGTATTGGCGGCGCATGGAGGTTGGTATAACTAATTCAGCAAACTGCTCTTGACTTTGCTTGGATTCTGTAACTTAAAAAAAACTAATCAGTGGCACTTATAGAAAGCATTCGTTGTTGACTTTAAAAAATAAAAAAACCATTTCAGCGTTTGGCTGTTTTTCAAGAACCAGGTAATGTCTCCAGCATATCCTTTTCGCCAACCGGGAGCAATATGGTCGCGAGTACTTCTTCTATCAAGGTTTACTGTCATTATATTACTTTTTTGAGACTCTCTTTGAAAACGGTTATCCGAGAATCGAATAGCGTGCCAGATAAAACCAAAAATTTTTCAGCTGACAATTTATGATGCCACAATTTGTGAGCCTTTGGTAACATACGGACGTTTCAAGCAAGCTGTTTATGGAGTAAGATTTCGTCGCGATGGTAAACTACTGGGTATGCTTTTTTAATGATTGATTTTACCAATTTTTTATTTTTTCAACTTAAAAAATTACTAGGTGGAAGGTCAGTTACTGTAGAATTTTTGTTTTTTGAATAGTTTATTGTAAAAATCTAAAATAGTATAAAGGGACATTTGTAATGTAAGTAACATATAATCGTCGCACAAAATCATAGCTATTTTGTTAAAAGATAGTGATTCGATGATATGTTTATATTTTAAAAATAATAGATTATAACATCAACTATTCACAGAAAGAAGAATATATTCGGAATTATGATATCAATTGAAGAAGTTAACTGGTTGCAAAAATGTGACGAACTAGTGGGATCTTAAATCCAATACTAAGAAGTATATTTCTTGCATCTGTAGTTTTTTAGTACTCCTCCAAAAATTTCTTAGGAAATAGTTGAAAGAAACGTTTTCATTATTCGAACAAAACAAAAATAAAACGATGATGTTTTAATTGGTGAAAATATGTGTTTTAACTGATAGAAATTTTATTAATCCAGAAGTTCAGGCTTAGTTTCTCCTTCTTTTCCAATTTTTGGTAGTTCCAATTTAATGTTTGTCATATTTTTCATGATGTTTTTAGCTGTTGGTGGTGAAGAAGGCAAAGTTCGTCTATTTAATGTACGGAAACAGACCTCCACTTCTGATGGGAAGAAAACTCCATTAAGAATTTTCAGAGCTCACGAAAGCGCAGTCCATACGGTTTGTTGACACTTTCATTCTGGTTACTTCTATAAATAAATATTTTGACCTCTCATGTTTTATTCAGACTCCGTTCTTAACAAAAATTTATCCTTCAGATTCATACATGACCTTGTATACCTACAGCCACTTGTAACGTGATCATATTATTTCTCCACACAATATCATTTGATATTTTTCCATTTTTCGTTAATTTTTAGGTAATTTTCACAAGATCCGGAAAAACACTCATAACAATGGGTGATGAAGGCTGTATCAAATTATGGGATATTACAGAAACGAATTCTACTCCGTTGAAAGTGTTCGATGCTGTTCATAATGATCACATTCGATGCAGTGATGCTTCCATTCTTTCTGAGAACCTATTCGTAAGCGGTAATGATTTTTCTCTTCTCTCTTCTCGTTTTCGCTTCTTTTTCCCTTATTTTCCTTCTCTTTCTTGTTTACAATTCGTAATTCTTTATTATCAGATTGATGAAGGATACTGTAATACTGTGTTCAATTTGCTGATTTTTTTCTAGCTAAAATTTAAATTTATGTCCTACTATCAATTTCGATTGCTTGTCGCATTTAGAAAAACAGATTGTGAAATTTATAGCAGAACTTCTATTTCTTAGGTTCTTACGATCATACAGCGAAAGTTTGGAATGCTGAAACAGAAGGGAATGAAGCGCTAATGTCTATGGATCATGGTTCACCAATTGAACAAGTTCTTTTTCTTCCCGGTGATGCATTTGTTGTTACGGGCGGTGGGCAGCTCATTAAAATTTGGAATATTGCTTCCGGTGGTGTTTTGCATCATACTCTTCATCATCATCACAAAACGGTAAGCATATGCTGTGCTTGAAATAAATTCTTTAGTTCTGAGCTCTCTTTTCAGAATAAGTCACTTTTGCTTTTTAAGAAAGTCCTTGGCTGAAGAGTATATTTTTGTTTTCAAATATTTTGTGCCAAATGTTTTTTTCTCATCATGACATGTGAAGCGTCATCACATCATAAAAAAAGATTTTTCCAGGTAACTTCACTTTGTCTTGCATCGAAAGGTACTCGTCTTCTTTCGGGCGGTCTCGATAAAAGAGTGAATGTTTTCAGCCTTGATAGCGGTGACTATAGGCTGGTACATTCGTTTAGTTTACCTGCTCAGGTACATTTTATAATTTTACGAAATACCTTGTAAAAATGTTGAGGATCAAGTATCCAATTTGCGATTATCATTCTATTAATTTTGGCTCTTTTTAATCTTCATTACTTGAATGTTATTAATAGAGCCAGTTTTTCAATTGATGTTATGCGGTTCCAATTTTTTCTCATTAAAACTCTTGCATCTCATTTTGTCAGGTATTTCAGATACTCACATTGTCGATTTCATCAAATGACAAGTTTATTGCTGTAGGTATGGGTAATTTGTTGCAAATTTCCATGCGGAACGAGCCAGGAAAGTTGGAAGAATCTTTAGAGGCTGCACGAGTTGAAAATGCAGGACTTGAATACTATAAAAAGTACTTTTGCAGAACTTTAGGATTTTTTCATATTTTCAAATTTTGATATGTTGAAAATACTCATCAACTCATCATGTAGTTATCGTATACTTATCAATCTAGCGATGTTTTATTTTAGTATTATCAATAAATCAGCTTCAATTTCACTTGCGAAGTCACAACACTTTGGTTATTACTACAGTGTTTCATTTCAGAATGCGTTCAAATGCACCTGTTGTATACCAACAACATCGAGGCGAAACTGTAAAAAAGGCTGAGTTCACTGCTGCCCGTGTTCCACAGGTTTTTCTTTTCTTCACAGCTCGGTTTAGTCATATGATCTTCGCACATCATAAGACAGAAAGCTTGATCACATTTTTTATATATATTTGGTTAATTTATTTATATATCGAATCTGCATTTAATTTCAGATCAAATTGAATAAAGTTGATTTGTTATTGCGACGATTTAAGCACTGGAAAGCGGTCGATGTTCTTTTTCGCGAAAAACACTATAAGTCACGTCCTGATATTATTGTCGGAGCACTGACGCGGGTTACCTTTTTCTTTTGTTATTGCTTATTTCTGTTTGCCAAATTTTTTTTAATTTACAGTGAGATTCTTCCAGATATCTTTTAAACCACTGAGCATCCAGGGCATGTCTAATTAATCTTAGTCTTCTTAAAGTATTGAAATAATCGTTTTCTGAAAGTTGCATTTTGTTTTGTTTTTTCAGATTTATAAACGTGGAGCATTAACAGTGGCGCTGTCAGGACGTAAGTCAGACACCATCCATCCAATACTTGTCTTTCTGATGCAGAATTTTTTTCGGCCCGAATACCTGCATATATTACTCAAAACAATAACCATAATGTGTGGTTAGCTATTTTTTTTATTTCACCAAAGCTCTTCAAACCACTGAAATTAATTATTATAACGTTACTGGTATTTTTGTTTTGTTTATGTTTTCCTTAAGGTAATTAAAATATTTATTGGAATGAGATAATTAATTAATCAAGGGTAGAAAGCAGAACTTTGCTAGAAGAGAGATAAGCAGATAGTATTCTTTTATGGGATTATTTTGATACGCTAAGTCATTATTTTGGCTCGAATAAATTTGAAAATAAGTTGGTTAGAGAAGCTTAGTGCATTATATTGCTATTATATTGCTAAAATCACTGAACAGTGTTGTGATCGCTGAACAGTTTTTTCAGATATTTATGGGAATGAAAACATTGATCGAAGAATTGCCAAAATGTTTTCTAAACTTCATCGCGCAGTTCAACGAGAAATTGAAGTTCGCAATAAATTAACTGAGGTTAAAGCTTTCTGTTCAATATTTAACATCAGAAATTATTTTTAATGGTGTACATATAATTATATGTTACATCTGATACTAATACATATACGGTTATATATTTTAGTTACATGGAATGTTAGATATGCTCATTCACATATCAGAAATGAATACTGGTAAATTGATGGATAGTCGGGATGATATTGGAGTTTTTGGTGAAGTCGTTGTAACTCCCATTCCTTTCACAATGGATGTTAATGGACGAAGCAAAGATAATGGCCCTTCTAGCAGTACTAATTAGAGTTATCTTTGGAGAAAAGCCCTAACTTTCAGTTTTAAGTAAAAGTAAAGTAAAGTGATGTACTGTTTTTCTCTCTTTAATGAAGTATTGTATTTCGTATTTTAGTACTAATACATGTATGAAATGTCAGGTGTTGATTAGCTACGAAGAAATTTTCATCGGCTTCCTTTTTTTGAATTGAAGTTCTTCTTTGGGTTTTTGACTCCGATCAATAAGTGATTTTTGATTCATTCAAAAATAGACAATATTTTCGAGGCAAAAAAAACGACAATAAAAGAAAGGAAAGTTAAAGCGCTGTTCTGAAATGCTTTTCCAGTGTTATTACAGTAATCAGTTTGACAAATACATTCGGAACCTGTACCTCCTTTCCAAAGAACGCTAGTTTCACAATATTCCAATAATGGTTCACTTGTTTGTTGGCACATTTTTTGCACTCGTAGAAATCCTGAAATAACTTTTTAACTGTTTTTGTGCTTTTTATCAATAAATGTTGGTTTTTATATTGCAACAAGACTCAGTATCAAATTTATGAAATCATAAATACTTTGAATGACTAAGATTATGTTCATAATGGAATGGAACACAGTAATGTAATCACAATTTCTTACGTTACATGACAAGAAAAATGCTAGAATAAATTATATTTAACTCTGTATAAAAATTTCAAATTTCTATTTTTTAATTATAGAAACTTTGGGATACATGAATCCTTGGAATTAATCTTAAGAAAAAATTGCTTTCAAATTAAATATGTAGCGGAGAGTTAAATCGAACATTTTTATTTTGATGATTAAAATTGAATCCGAATATAAAAGTTCTATTTAGTCACTTCTAATACTTACCATTAATGAGAGCGGAACGTTTAATGCATGCGGTACCGACACATGTTCCGCCAAAACAGTTAACCTCCCCGATGCTATCGCAAATGTAACATACCAGCGGGTATCCTGAATTACCTCTGCTTTATTTACTCCGATCTAAGACTTTTTGACAGGGCATTGTTATATTTCTGATTTTTTCAATTCAATCTTTAGAAAAAATGCCATTCCATCGCAATGTGATATCCGTAGAAGTGTTCTCATCAAAAATAGTTTCTTTTTGAAGCCATACATTTTAAATGCGGATTAAATTAATAAAATGGGAGGAATATGTGAAGCAATCATGAAAAAAGATAAAATTCCTATTACTTAAAGTAATAGAACTAATGATATTTAATTATAACAAATAGCTAATGATACTTGATTATAACAAACAAATAATGACGCATAGAAGTGCTACTCTTGATTATACGATTACAGATACTTGAAATCATTAGTACTTGATTATAATTAGTCATTGATACTTATTTGATTATAACATAACAGTATAATATAATTGTAAGAAATGATAAATTTGGCATTTTTGCCATTACTTATTATAAATTATTCGTGATGTAAATAATATGAAATTGGTATAACCTTGTGGAATGACGGTATAAAAGGTGTTGAAAAAGAGTAGGGTCACTGTAAACATGTGAAGAAGTGAGTTACAATGATTGAACTGTTGACAAATAAAGCTATGAGTAAGTACTTACTTTTATATAAAGTTATAAGAAACTAGTTCAATTGACACGATCGAAAGCCATATAATGAAAATATGTTTTTATGACTCCACCCAAACTCATTTCAAATTTTGAATAATACTTTAATGATTATAAATTGATATATTGGAATATTTTATCATTTATGACACACTACCATGATTCAAATTGAAATTTGATGTGGAGAATAAAAATTCTCCATATCAAAATCTGTAACTGTCAGTTATTATTATTGAAATTCGCAATTATATTTATCATTTTGGTTTATAAAATAAATTAATGATAAAAAATTTTGCACAGATTAAACAATATCAGGTTTACATGAAATTGGAGGATTTACACGAATTACGTGCAGACATCGACCGTTATTCATACAGATCTTATATACGCTGAGATTTTTGTATCAGTGATCGTTGCAAACACGTTTGATACTTTTCATGTCACCATTTTATCACTTAAGTGTCAAGAGAGTAAATCAAATGATATGTAATGTCTAGTCCCTTTGTTCACAAATAATTAATTAATAAATTGGTGATAAGAAGAAATGACCTTAAGCATAAAGTATCAGTAATTTATGAAAAGTTAAAAAAAAGAAAGCAATAAATGGATTAAATGAAGAGGAAAAGAGGGAGGAAGTTAATTGAGATACCGTACACCGACGAGTATTCCTGGCGATTAGGAATAATAAGCTGTGGAGAAGTGGAATAACGCTTCTCTGATATTTCATCCACTTCATTTTGATTGACTGAGTGTTTCATTGAATACTTTATTTTCCTCAATTGAAATGACTATTATCGTACTTAACTTTTTGTTTACACTGATAATAGTAGTAATGTGATAACAGATTTAATCATACTCTGTTACGAAGCACAGGAATACTTCTCTTATGCGCAAACATTGATCTTTTATAAGTAAAGGATTTATTTCTGTAAGTAAAATTAGAATGGACGTAATGCTCAAAGTAAATCATTCATTCATTTCATTTAAAAATTTGATTCAGAAAAAGGAAAAAAGAAATTCTTCGCTCGATACATTTGTGTTTTTTGTTTTATTTATGAAATTTTCTATAATAAATTCATGCTACTTCAAAATGTTACATTTTCTTTAAAGCAGCAAATGACCTAAATAATGGTTGAATGACCTAAAAGAGGGATGTTACACGATGAGACAAGACGTATCGGCAAACGTAAAGCGAACTACAAAATTAAGTAGTTCAGTTAAATAGGCAATGATAATATGAGTAAAGGAAAGGGATGAAATTGCGTTATGTTGCGATATTCATAAGCTGTTTCCTCTCGAAAAGGTAACTGATGTGAGGTGACAACGAATTTCCCTTCTCATATTCTTCAAAGACATCGGCCGCCTTGTATTTTTACAATAGATATACTGTAATGAGTACTGCATAAACAACATCATATTCTCTGGTCACTTTTTAATATTCATTGGAGTAATATATTTTATTTTATTGTATGCCTAACACTTTGATGGATCGTATCTTATTTTTTTATTCTGTTATTCCGAATTCGATAATATTTGACTTCTCGAATTTGATGATATAATTGATAAATATCGTATTGTAATATAGCATAAGATAAATTATTAAAAGAATAAGCGTTGGTAGAAACTTAATAATTTTAAATAGATCATTTGGCTTCATTAATTAATATAGAATTTGTACAAATAACATCGGCAAGAATTTGAGCAAATATTTAATATCATGGACTAAATTGCTAAAATATTTAAAAGTTTTTCCAGTTTTTTTTTATGTTTTCATTATATGGCCTTCTTAATTTTCATTTTTTTTTTCATTTCTTCATTATATGGCTTCCTTAATTAGCATAATAATTTGAGTAAACAGTATTTGTAGGAATTTCAGTAAATATTAACGCTATGCATTAAACTGCTAAATTATTCAAGTGCTTTTCTGAACTTTATTTCATTTTTTTTTTTTTTGAAGTGTTCCTATAAATTATATGATCATAAATGTGTCAGAGTGATTTAAAACAAGGAAGGATGAGAAGAAGAGAAGAATAGAATGATAAAAAGGAAGGAAAAGGGTCAACTGAAAAAAAAAAGATTCCAGAATGATATGCCACGCCCTCAGATGGATGATCATCGTTTAGCTAAAAGAATTATTTTGAAAATAACTCTTCATGAAGATTGCTTTCCTATCCAATTCCAATGCTTTGATACCAACTGCCTGGTCGTTGATAAGTTTTTTATGTTTGATAAATTAAATTGTTTTTTGAAATCAATTATTAATTTGTGTTATAATACTAATTTAAGTATTAATATTTTTTCATATCAATTCTTGATGACAATTTATAAGGAAGATGTAAAAATAGTAATTCCATCAATTAGTGACCGATTAATTTGAGTATTAAATTTTTTTCCGTTAATTATTAATGTTAATTAATACAGAATGATATAAAATATTTTGAAGGAGAGATAAAAATGAGCGAAATAAAAGGATGAGAAATGGAATAGAAGGTAAAATATCATTACAAAATGTATGCATGAAAAAAAGAAGTCAGTCAAATCGAAAGGTTTGTGATTGCTGGAATTGAATAAAATTGGAAATAAATACCAATATTATTTTCATCTCTCAGATATTACTTATCATTATGATATTTTAAAAAAAACTAGTATGTACTTCTAAATCATTAGAGTAATCTTATATTATGAGTTCAGAAGGTGAAAAGTACTGCAATGAGATCAATATATTCAAAATTTACAAGTTGGAATGATTTCTAGGAGCGGCGACGAAATGAGGAAATGAATCTCGCATATGCTCGATTGCAGCGCTGTGTACCGCATATTCCGCATGATCAAAAATTAGCTAAGATTAAAACTTTACGACTTGCTACTCTCTACATTAAGCATTTAGAAGCAGTAATTGATGGATCTGTTCAGGTATGATACATTTTCCTATCGATATGATGTAAATTTATATATGTTCGACAATTGCATTTTATATATAAAATTTCTATTTTGATTGTATTCTGAATTTTAATTCGTACCCTAATTGTATTTTGAATATGATTCTTATCCTAATATTAAAAAAAAATATTTTAAATGTGATTTCCATCTCAGTTATACAAAAGTTGGGAGTTTTATTTTTTACTTGTTTGTTTAGTAATTAGGGAACAATTAACCAATTAGCAAATATGTAAAATTTAGTCAGAAATAGAGATGAATATCATAAAAGAATGAAAGTCATCTCTTGTTAGGGTCATAGTTGTCAATCATTTATGGATGAAATTATCTAATGCTATTCAAGTATTCTCTTTTAGGTTCGTTCTTCATCATCACAGGAATTACGACCACTTGAAGTGGAAGATTTTGCATCAATTGCAATGGCTGAAATACAAGCGAGAAATAATTACAAAGGTAAGTATCACAAATCAAATATTACTTCATTTCAAAATCTCTCCCTCTCTCTCTCTCTCTCTCTCTCTCTCTCTCTCTCTCTCTCTTTCTCTCTCCCTCTCTCTATCTTTTCTTTCCAATCTTATCCATTCATTTCATTTGACACATTTAGCTTGTCACATTTTATGAACAATGATTGATAGATATGATTGGATATGTTTATTCGGAATTTCATTCAATTTGTTCCATACTCTCCTATCATAATATTTTTTGAATTTTTCTAAAATGCCTCATTTATCATCATTTTTAAATCTTTTGCCAAAAATATGGGAAAGAATTGAGACGGAAAGAATTAAGAAGTAAGGACAATGCTTATCATAGCATTTGCCAACTTCAAATAATAAATCAACAGATTACTTTGATTAAATGAATAATAAAAATCATTTACGATGAAATTGATTTTAAAATATTTACCTGTGATAGAAAAAAAAATGCATGTTTTTTGTAGGACAAATACACGTCAAAATAATATTATCCTTTCTTTATTTAATCGAGACAAATAAAATTGAAATTTTCTTGCTAATAGCATTGTCCTTACTTGCTATATAATATGACAACTATCGTATATTTATAAACCGTAGCATACATCGATAACAACTATTACTCCTGTTCGCATAATTAATTAAGTGAACAGTTGTTGTAATTAATTAACCGTCCTAAATTATTTCTTTTCGTTTTTCCGCTAGACTTCCATCGAATACATTTTAGATGTTATGAGGTCAGTTACTTGACTTTACATTGAGAAAAAAATGAAAAACATTTTTTTTAAAAAAATCTTAAAAGCAATAAATATATCAATTTTCACGTTTCCAACTATACTTTCGCTTAGTTTTAAAAAATAAAATAGAAATCCTAAAATGAATACAATGGCTGTTTTCACCTTCCTTAAGCCAATACTCTTGAAATATTGAGTAAAAAGAACAAAAAGCCGTAAAGGAAGTTAATTATATTAATTCTCTGACTTTTATCTGTACAAGAAATAAAATAATTCCAAACTATCAGTTCACTTCACAAAGCGTTCATTCCTCAGCAATAATAATGATATGAGCCATTATTTATCTCACTCTATCAAATGATAATTGTTTATATTTTCTATAATATGAAAGATCAAATTTAAGATCTAGCAGAGAAGGAATTACGACGTGGCATTCGAACTGAAGATATATGTCGACAAACCGTACCGGAACGTTATTCATTGCCGAAAACACCACCTGAAAATCATTTCTTATCACTCATACCACCGTATCCGAAATCTCCGACAGTAATTCATAATAACAGTAACAATAATAATGATAATAATGATAATAATGCAACTTCTCCTGCATTAATTCATAATAATCAATCTCAAATTTCATCCTTTCCTGGGCAATATATCATTGATAATCTGTGTTATCTTCCTCTCTCTAATTAAAACCGTGCAATTTTTTTATCAAATATATAAATAATTCATAAATTTTAATTAAAACCGTGCAATTTTTATTTTATCAAATTCTTTATATAATTTTATTTTGTGGATTTTTCAAAATATTTCTTTGCAATGTATAATTTTAGTTTACTTTTTTTATCAAATAACAAACATATTATTCTACTGTTCATATTTGTATTTCTAAATTTATGGATTATTTATATAATTTTATTCTGTAGATTTTTTAAAATATTTTTTTGCAATGTGTAATTTTATTTTTTTTTTGCCTAAGCTATTAATAATTTTTGCTATTGATGTATTTAAGAAAAGTAATGTTGCATAAAAGAGTGAAACATAGTTTTCATCACATAAAGTTTACTGTTTGATTCACCTCCTAATCCCATTTTCTTCCTTCTCCTCCTTCTGGTCAAATTTCCCTGAGAATGGCACATCCTTACGCCACGGGAAATCATAAACAGTTTATCATTTGATGAATAGATGGGGCACGAAACAATGTGCCAAATAGTTCGTGAACTCGAGAAGCAGCATTGTTTGCATTGAAAGTATTGAATTGCGCATTTAACCTATCTATCATAAACATACAATACATGCATATGACGTAATGCATGCAACTTTATTAGCTCTCTTGAAGAGATTGTTTGAATTGAATTGTATGTGCAATAAATAATAAAATAATTTCGAAGATAATCTGTAAAATTAGAAGTTAGCTCTGGGATATTAATGAATTTTTTTGTTTTGTAAAATCGAGAATGTTATGCTTTTCGATATGTAACACCAAAACAACCTTTTTAATGACTGGAAATTCTGATAATACATTATAGATTTATGAACAGTAGTAAATTTACATTATATCTGAATTACTGTAATTTGCTGATATTTTTGCAATAGTTTAAATGATCTGTGATATATTTGAATATGTGTAATTATCTCATTATCATAGATAAAGCGCTTTACATACGGATAGTATGTCTTTTGTAATAATCTCTTGATCAATCTAAATCAAAAATTCATTTTAAACACAATTTCTTAAAAAATATATATCAAATGAATTAAAACGAATTCAGATTTTTCAGCTTGTACAAATGCTAAAAAATTAATACTAACAGTAGCAAATTCATATAAACCTTTTAACATTTTTAATATTACTACTATTAATATTAATTTTTTTAGCATTAACATTATTATTGCTATTATTAAAGAGCAATTATTCTCATATCAAATTCACTAAGCAATTATTTTTATGCCAAATTCACTTTTTGTTTACATTAAACAGTTAAAATTCTGCCATTTTATTCCACCTCCGTTTCGTACTGTACAGATTGTAAAATTATATTTTTTTTCAAATTTTTACATCGTTTCACTGCAAAAATTTCAGCTTTTCTTAACTTTTTTTTATCCATTCATCTTCAGATTTTATAATCACAAAGAGAACAATTCTTTGTTTACATTAAAAAAAAAAATGTTCATGTTGTGAATGACCCTTAAGTAATCCTTCTTGGGAATATCCATCCTCCTTTTTGTCCACTACAGTCACGCGCAACGAACTCCTCTACAAATCTCTAAAATCTGCTTGACAAGATCGAAGATAACTAACCGAATTTCTAATTTTCTTCCTCCGGATATGAATGCTGATTTACTCCAATTTTTATGGTAATTTTGAACAAATAACTGAAACGATCGAAGATTACACTCAGAAAATGTATTTCATGCAAAATTTGTAATTTCAATTGTAGATAAAATTAATTAAATTTAATTCATTCATTTATGATCATACGAAATAGATGATATAACGATAGCTGGTAAAAGTTAAAATTATAAATTTTATTAGAGATTATATTTGGTTGATTGCCATTTATTGTTAAGATATAGATTTTTTAGTGATGATAGAAATTTTTTTTTGCTTAAAGTAAAAAAATATGCTTAAATTTTGAAAATATTCTGAAATTTCTGCAAATTTTTGATCACAATGAGGCATTTAATTTCAATGCTACATTGATCCTGTAATCCTTAAACTTAATAAACAAAGTTTAATCAATATACAAATGGCTTTATCCTAATTCGCCATTGTTCCAGTACTAATAACGCATAAGCATAGTTTCTGCTAGAATGATAAGTTCAAATTCTTCATATCTTCAATATGCTACTCATTTAATTATTTGTTTTAACTAATTGTTTCATTAATATGTTTGAATTTAAATATAACAATAGATTGTAGCAATAATGATAACACCTCTTTCTATCTGTTCATGATTCACAACAATGTAGGTTATGAAAGTTTGTTACAAATCAACTAATAAATGCAAAAACTTGAATAAATTCAGTCACGAAACTAAAATTGATTAAATTTTATCAAGTAAACTTATAAAGTGTTAGGCTTAATTGATGGGAGATGTAGAAAGGATATTGCGATGGTGACACAACTAATTTGTCACATGTATCATCACTTTCACATCTATTTTATAGCCAATTAATACGGTAAAAGATTATTCTCTCAATAACAAGCATAAATTAGTGGGAAACTAACTTCTCAAAAAATTAGTAGGTTTATTATGTTTGCCGCTAAGGCGCTTTAAGACAAATCTTTTCATGTCATGCCTTCCTTACGAACTTTTTTCTCTTCACATATTTTGAATAATTCATCAAATGATAAGGCTGATAAGTTCGAGTCTTTTTTTGTCTCTTTCAATTGCTGCAATAGAATCCTAATTCTGTGGATAGTATAAAGATTAAATTATGTTAAAAAATTTAGGCTAAAGACGAAGTGGAATAAACAAATAAACATTCATTATTAAATATAAAATGAGCTTAAAATATGCAATAAACGGCTAACAAAATGTTCACT
Organism: Acanthocheilonema viteae; assembly: GCA_900537255.1. NCBI lineage: Eukaryota > Metazoa > Nematoda > Chromadorea > Rhabditida > Onchocercidae > Acanthocheilonema > Acanthocheilonema viteae. The sequence goes on along the minus strand of UPTC01000069.1, from coordinate 47,348 downwards.
TAATATACATGAAATGCAAAATGCTTCTTCACATCAAAAATTAATTTCGATTAAAAAGTAAATATTAATTTAAATACTTTTTTCTTTCCCCTAATAATGAGACATTTTACAATTTTCAGTAATATCTTGACTGATATGTTTTAATTTTGAAATAAATTACATTTTGAAAGTGAACTATTATCATTCACATAAAAATTATCTGTTCGCATGCAATAAAATTCCCCTCCAACTTTATAGATTAATTCAAACTTCTGATATAAATGAGAAATAATGCAGCCAAAATTAATGGACAAATAACTTTTCTTGCTGAAATTAGCCGATACTTTTCTCGTCTCTTTCCGCAATAAATAATATGAATTTACGGAAATAATAAAGAACGAATAGAAATCTTTTCACATTAACCTTTTGCCTGTAATGTAAATGAATCAATTATTCATTTTTGTAAAAATGAGTTAACCATTGCACTAATTTCAAATGCTTCTCTGTCAATTATAAATTGCAATTTTGCTTAAAATGTTAATTTGAAGAACAATAGCACTTTTTCTGTTAAATATAAGAGTTATTGGGAATTGGTGACAGGAATACATTTCTAATTGCACTATCGGTTTTGATAGCGATTAATTAATTCTATTTCTTCTTTCATAACAAATAACATTAATTAAAATAATGTACACAAATGTCCAAACAACATGAAGTAATTGACAGCACCAGTTTAACTCAAATTTTTGAAAAATTAATCTCACATTGACAGTTCTCAAAGTATGCATTTTCGAGAGAAATTCTTTAAATTGATAATTATTTGGTGACAACAATGATATCGCTCTTCTTAATCATTCGCTTTGATCTTTAGTCTTTTATTTTAACCTTTTTCTTGATTTCAATCTCTCGCTCCTTAACTCTTCAATGCATTATCGGATCATTCGGGATACAAGCACTATACAGTTATTCGATATGCGAGCATTGTTTGGTAAAGAAGGACATTATATGCCCAATTGAATTTTTTGATGTACCACTCTGTTCAACCGCAACTATGTCTGCCCTTCCTCAGAGACTCTTCGACCTCCTACTAAAAGTTTAATGGCTGGTGAACTTATTGACGAGAAACTATTGGGAGTTCAACTCCTCTACCGAGCTTTCTTACTGAATGACTTCTCGACAATGATGTTTGCATAAGTTTGAATTTCTTCAACTGATGGAAGCCAGGTGCGGAAGAGCGTTTGAAACTGAGTCGAAAAGTAATGGAGCAATGGGACCAGCTCCCTCCCTTGTTCGCAAAAGAATCATAGGGAGGACCAGACAAAAAATTCCCGGAACTATTGAACTCAGTTAGAATGATCTAGCTTTTGAACAGCTTTTGAAATTTAAAGAAATTTTCTGATTTCAAATTCATAAAAATGAGATGAGTGTGTTATTGTTTGGTAATAGAACATAAAAGAGTCATTTATTTTACTGAAAACATCAAAGAACAATTCAGGTTGAAGAAAAGAATTTAGAGATAGATATTTATGAAATTTAATAAGTTTCAACTTCAAAAACAAGAAGTTGCCTGAAAATAAAAGTTGAAAAACTTACTAAAGCACATGTATATCCAGGATATAAGCTCACTTAATATAAAACAAATACCAAGAAACAAGTATTGTTCAACATTATGCTTGTATCACAAAAAAAGGCAAAGAAGAGGAATGTGGAGTAAATACAGAAAAGATCAAAATGCAGTAACACTTCGAACTTCGAATGTTGAAGAATTGTATTAACATCTAGAAAACAAAAGAAATCTAGAAGATTGGAACGTCACTGAGAGCATTAATGAAAAAAATTATTTTAATCACCACTATTGTCGGGACTCTTCAAAGGCACAATGAACAGTAGATAAAAGGTGCTCATTTTCAAATTCCTTGGTCAATATATCAAATAAATATCATAAAGATCTCCTAGGGTCAAAATTTTTTTATAATGCGTCTTCTGTAAAGCAGACGTTAAAGTTACTTTATATATCAGCGAGGGATTGTACGAAATCGTAAAGCAAATAGCAATATTAGATGTCGCTGACAATCGCCCTTCCTCCCCATCAAAAAAGCTTGACATCCAATTAAGATGTTTAACTAAATTAATGATAAAATTTCTTTTCAACGGCATATCTTTTAAAAATTTACGTGAACCATGTTTGCTGTATAAAATTTCATACAGCAGCTTTCAAAATGAACTTTAATTTTAAGTTAAATATTCTCAGGATGATTATTTAAGAGCCCTAAAAAAGATGAGAGAGATCATTGACTTGATGTGGACTTAAAATACCTTAGACCTGAAGGCTTAGGAGACTTCGAACACTTTGAACCTAGAAATGATCTAGGAGATTTTGGACTCTTTGGAGAATTTGGTGATGAGATCCGAAATCGCTTGACTTTTGGTGATAAATTTTCAGGTTCAAGATTATGAGATCGTTCATTTCGGTTTGATTTCATGCCATGCTCCTCATAAAATTCATTATCGCCTTCCACACAATTTTCTAAAACTGAAATGCAATGAAAAAAGTCAGAAACTAGATAAAACAACTATCTACTACAATTACTTGATTTTGTGAAAAGTGAGATAACTGTTAACTGCTCTTTCTAGAACCTCTTAAATTATGGAGTAATATCCACATAATTGGGAGTCTTATTGCAACTTACTCGAGAAGCGCTTATATGTAGTTCCTGATACTGTTTCGCCGGCAGACGTTCCAGTGATTCCGTCTTTTATTGCTGAAATAAGAATAAGATATTAGGAACACGGTACTCCAAAAAACTCTAAAAAAAAGACGTTAACAGCTACAATATAACTTACGCTGCATTTGCACACCGGGAGCATGTGGTAAGTAACGCAAATGTTCAAAAATCGTCGACCTGTAACAGGTGCACGATTGATTTATATGAGTTTCACTATTAAAAGCAGCAATTGCAACTGCAAACTCCAAATTGTTTACAAGGAAAAATAAAGACATTTTTTAGCATATCATTCTAACAGACTTGTTGATATTCAGTGATTTATTTATAGTTCTTTTTAAAGAAAGCTTTCTCAAAGCTATAAATTCCTATGCCATTATTTTCTTCGTCATCAAATATTTATACACTGGTAATAATTTTCAATCCAAACTTACTGCACTTTTTGAAGATAATCAAGTGTGTTAAGATTCGTCATATTTGATGGAATAATATGAAGCTTGAAATCAGTTGAATAGTATTCAAAATAATCGTTGTAAGGCAATTCTAAAGACAAAGAAATTTAAAATTTTAAACAGAAAATTGTACAATAAAGTGAAACAATTCGAGAACGGCAGAACATATTCCCCCCTTTACAGTCTTTCTGAATTTGAAAGTTATAAAAATAAATTCCAGAAAATTGTACTTTATAATAGAATAATTAGCTCACCATTTGATATTTCGACATCTAAAGCAATCGATGTCTCATAGGCCCAACAGCGTGCAACGTTACGAATGGTATAACCACCTCCACCAAGTAACAAAAGTGGGAGATTGAATTTCTTCATAAATTCAACACATTTACCATGTCCTACAATTAAAAATGAATAAAGAATAAAGTCTCCCTAGTTAAATGAAACGGCGACAAAATAGACTTTTGTAAAGCACTTCTATGAAACATATATTTTGAAGCGCGAGGGACATGTTAGTCGGTAAAAGTCGGTACAGCTAGTCGTTAACAAAGATTAATGTTATGAGATTAGTTTTATGTATAACAAATAAGTATTACCTTTTAGAGTAAGATTAAAACATCCAAGTCTATCACCAACTAATGAATCAGCACCACACTGTAGGACGATGGCTGATGGCTGATATGATAGCATAACCTACAATGACAGGAGATATATTGATTGAACAGAAATCTGACATATCAGTAAGGGCTTAAACTTGGGAGCAAGAAAAAATACAGTACTTGACCCTTCTCTATAATGCCGAGATTATGTAAGTTATTATGCTACAATATCGCAAACTAATGTGCCGAAAATATAAATTCACAAAATCTAATGCAGATAAATAATGACCAAGCAAACTTATTAACATATAGAAAAAACCTGTTCCATAATAGATCTGAATATATACTGATACGTGTCATCATCGATACCATCATGCAAAGGACAATTTACGGCATAGTATTTTCCTTGGCCTAAGCCGATATCCTTAACATTTCCTGATTAAGCAACAGCAAAGAATATTTTACACTTATAACTCTCTTACCATTCCTACATCTCTAATATAATCTGATGAAATTATTGATCACAAAAAGAAATCAAAGCGTTATCAAAAACTGCACGTTACCTGAACATCTCCAGTACCCGGGAAATATTCACCAAATTTGTGAAATGAAACAGTCATTACACGGTCTGTTGTATAGAATGCTTCTTCGACACCATCACCGTGATGGACATCAATGTCGACGTATAAAACACGCTGAAATGACATTGCTTAAATTTATTTTACTGTACACAATCGTTAAAATCTAACAAGCTAAAATGAATTAGAACACTTAGTGCTTTATTTTACATAGCATGCTTCTTGGCATCATCACCATGACTGATATTTTTTGGATAAATCAAGATACGATGGATATTGTTAATGATGAAAGAGTAATCCAGCTTCTATTATCTTAATGCTCTGGACTATGCTTCTCATCAATTTACGGGTGAATTATACAAATCAGTTTTTAAATCTACAAATCATTCCTAACGTAACTGATAAAAGATAACTTGATGATGTTTGAGAAGCTCAAGAATCGCCAAAACAATATCATTTGTGTAGCAGAATCCAGAAGCTTCGCTTTTCTTGGCATGATGTAAACCACCCATCCAATTTATCGTTATATCTGCCTGCTTCTTGTTAAGTTTCGCTGCCGCAGCTTAAAAGAAATATAAAATATAAACAAAATTTTATTTGTCCCTGCATTTTCAAATCTCTAATTTCCTGAAAGTCATCAAATTAAATAAATTCAGTCTCATTACAAAAGTAAACCAAAATGTTCTGTTAGAAAATATACAGAAATACAGAAAAATTTTAGACAAAATAAGTCTCACCAAGAGAGCCACCGCATGAAGTCTGACAAAATTCATATATACCGTGAAAAATGGGGCAATCTTCGCTAAAATTATCTGTAACAATTTAAGATAACCATTATAGTAATTGGGGAGCTTGAATAAGCGACAAAAAAATGGAATGTTCGACAAAAAGATGAAATATTGAAGTGGACCGCAGACTGCTGAATAATATTCAGTTCAAGAAATTTCTGAGGGAGCACATTTAAATAAACGATAAGTTTTATAGTTTTAATCTTAAATTACGTAGCTTAAGTCGTAAGCAGTGTTTTTAAATGAAATTATAATTATATATAAAATTCAAGAATAGTTAGTAACATCGTTCACGAGTTTTAGCTGCCTTGTTATCAGTGATATCTCCCGGTCGTGCATTTTTCAAGAATGTCAAGTAATCATTGCTGTGATACTTCGTCATTTCCTCAAACGTCGCTACATGCGGTCTCTGAAACATAAACAACAATTATAAAAAAAGAAATCCACAGTAAACCCTAAAATATTATTTATGTATATATTTCTCGAAAGCAAATAAGAATTATGAAAAATCTGAGGGTACTTCACTGCCAGCAGTTTGTCACAAAAGTTCGAAAATAATGGAAAAACAAAAATGTCTTTTCATTTCTCTTAAAATTCATATCGTGAACAAATAAGTCTAAATTTAAATTTTCTGGAATGTTGAAAGAATAGTCATTTATAAATTCTCCTCTTGAAAAACAAATTATCTACTCCCATGTTTCACTGTGAAGTTACCAAATTTCCTGCCCACTTCGGAAAAAAATTTATCTCTCTACCGAGAAAGAATAAACGTTATACCTTCTGTTAAGTTTTCATAAACTTTTTTCAATGACAATCTGATCAAAGAGTTATGAAAACAAGTCTGCATTCCGCAATTTAACCAAATACAGCAATCATAAAAACTAACATAAACTTCCATTCGCCGATAAAGACCATAATTGAGAATGAGATTATGAGCCATTCGAATTCTGTGCGGCTTCATCGGATGCCCTGGACCATAATAGTAATTTCCAACATCCCCTAAATCTATTTATTCTATCTGAAACAACTCCACAAATGGGAACAGCTAATATCGTCCTCTTTCAACTAAACATTACGCCATGATATGCAAGATCATAATTTATATATCCATGGTATATGTTTATGAAACGGCAAAGAATCATGATCATGGGCATCTGTTCAATAGTATTGCTGAAAGGCAGCAAGAAGCATTAAATGATCTTTTTGCATTTATAAGTATTTGTGCTATAGATGTTTCATCACTTATTTTTATTAACCTAATACCTCATTCCATTCTGCCAAACGTGTATGAATCTGGATATGAATGTATGTATTACCTGTTCTCCCGCTTAATAAAACCTGTAGATTATATTAAAATATCTTATCAGTAACTGAGTTAGTGACTAACATGGCCATCTGACCCGGAAAATAATAATATGAAGCGTAAATAAATTTCAAAAAACTAACCATCATAATAATATGCAACCTTGACCTTGCTATGAGCCTGGATAGCCATACCAATCAGCCACCTTCAGCGACTAACGGAAAACTATAATTCTTCACTATGACAATCTTTCCAAATAATAACTGAAACACAAATAATGTTTCAATTAAAAAATTTTATTCAACCAATAATTTTAAAGCCATCTACATCAGATACTAATTAACGACACGTTGAAGCAAATACATTTCAGAAATCTCTCGCTAAGCCTTTTTTGGATAATCAATATGAATATAAGCATTCATAAAATGATTAAAGAAAATGCTCGCTAATAGGTCTCAATTAGTCTAACCTTTTTCTGATATTTTCCAAATCGTTCTTTGATCGAATAACGCTGTAATTATTAGCACAATAATTTTACATACCATCGTACATAATAATAGTAGTAATCGATTAGGAACAAGATTTACATCAATCCATCAAGAACGGATTACAATAAAATCCAGCAAAAAATGAACAGCCTAATTCGCTTCAATCGTAATTCCAATTTCGGCTATTTCACACTACATGAATCAGTACGATATTTTCCTCACTTTTAATTTCATTTAAAATTGTAAAAATCTGAATTTAATTACATCCTTTGAGCAGTTATTATCATCTAGTATAAAAAAATTTTTTTTCCGAACAGTACGCAATTCGACGAATATAATGCTCATGACATATATTCCTCGCGGTTACACATATTCATCCAAGTAGCACGTACACATCCATTTTTAGTACTACACATTCCGACTGCACGTACTCCTCATGACTGCATATATTCTTCCCAGCATCACGTACTCATCCATTCCAATAATATGCATTCATTTCAATTGCGCAGGTATTAATCCCGATCACGTGATCATAGCGGCCGTAAGTGAGGAGGTTGGCATATGATAATCAGAGACATTCACCTTGCATCTACCATTCCACTGGATGAATAATTTAAACTAAAGCAAGAAAGTGAGAAGCATGCAGCGAAATTAAAGTGTGCGTTCTGACCTACGCGCTGTGTTACTTTGACGTGACTTTGTGAAAGGAATGAACTATCCGTACATTTTCGGATATTAAATGTTTGTAAAATTGATGCTATCATTACTTTTGTGTTATGTAATATGTGACTTGAATACGTGGTTATCATGTTTTTAGGAACAAGTAAACTTTAATCTCCATGTTCATGATGCTTGCTTCTTGGTTTTGTTTTCTTTCGTACTGGTTCATTCATTATTTCATACAGTGTTGTCATAGTTGATGTTGTGAATTTCAGATTACCAGTTTGGTGTGTAACGCTTTTTGAAATACTAAAGTATATCCATATATTTCTTGATTCCGCATATCATTTTTTATCAATTTCTATTATTCTTTGCTTACTGCTTTATGTTTCCACTATATTCATTACAAGCCTGTGCTATAATGTAGAGAACTCGCTCCTCAAACACAATTCTAATTTAACATTAGAATTTGCTGACATAGTAATTAATTCGCATCAAACTTTTTTTACGCTTGCTTATTTTCTTATCATTTTCAACATTTCTTACTTGGTTTATTTTTTTCATATGATGACGTTAAGGTTGTTGAAGAAGATCATGGTAATTGTGTAAAATTTCAAACTAAATTTGGAATATAACTGGCAAGAAAATGGCAGAAACTGGTGAAAATGAAACGGAGAGTGATTTGTCGGCGTTGTTGGATAGTGCTTTGGCAGATTTTGGTCGTACTCGTAACACGGATGATGAATTGGATTCGATGATGGATGCAATGGATCAACAAGCCGTGCGGAAGGCGGTTCAGAAATTTGATGATGCAATGAAGACGCTTCAAGAATCCAACAGTTATTCGGTATTGTTTCATGTTTTCTCAGCTTATAATGTACCGTAAAATCTTTTAGTGCTGTTATCAACAGCATTGTTTTCATACTCTTGTAATTCCTCTTTTTCCCATTCTGATATGAAAAATGATAAAAGGAAACACATCTTCTAACATTTCTTATTCTCTTGATCTAATTTTGTTAAAGAGTTGCGATATTGAAGTTTTGGAGATTCATAAAAATTTACTTTAAGATGACAAAATTCAGTCATATCCTTATTTCAATTTATATTTTTCATAACATGGTAAGTATTCCGCATTTACTGTGAAATGTTTACTTATAGATTGTTATCAATATTAATCAAAAAATGTAGTTGATGGATTTGTGATGTGTTACAATTATAGAATTCATCTGAAGTAGCACAAATGACCGACGATGAGCGTAAAGCTGCTGAGAATTTCCAAAATATGCTTAAAACATTGATTGAAGCTGAACAAAAAACGCTGACCGAACATTCATCAAATGAGAATAGCCAAGATAGTTATGATCGGACTAGTGCTGAAGCTTTTATCGGGCAATTGAAAGCGAGTTTTTTTGTGGGTTTGCTCTCAAAAAATTTATACCAGTTCGAATTATAAAAATAATTTTCCGAGGGACAGCGCAATAATAGCTGTTGACCAAGTCTGCGATCAAGTTTTTTTAAAGATATTTTGTAAATTCATTAAGATTACTTTACATACTAAACTTGACAAGGCTAAGATGAAATCCGTTGTTTTGTAGAAGTTGTTAAAGCAGGATCCAGCTAATATAGAGGACGAATCACAGTATAAAACTCTAATAAATCTTATTCAAACATTCTTTTCAAAAGATTTGATGTATCCGCCTCTGAAGCAGCTACTAGAAAGATTTCCCAAGTATGTCTATCATTTCACTATTTGGAAAATGAAGATAATTAATAAGGAAAGTTTTGTTTTCAGCTGTTGATAATAGAAACCTTCTTCAAAAAAAATGAACGGTTTATTAATGTTTATTTAAACACCAGTCATTATGCAAATTGAAATTGCTGATGACTTTCTCACAGAAATTCATCATGAGATGATGAATAAACTTATTTATTTTTATTAAAAATAGTTTCAAATGCATTACATTGTGTGAAGAAATGCTTTGACTTTATGAGGTCGAATTTTCAGTTACATAGCAGAACACAGTGAGTTGGATGCGGAAACGAAACTTCGCTATGAGAAACAGATAAATGTTATAGAACATGTGTGTATGGAATATGAGAAAGATGAAAGCGAAGATTTGGAAGAAATGAAGCGGCGATTTGATACTATTACCACATTAATGTTGGAATTGCAATCATATGGATATCCCCCCGAAGAATTGGTGGGCGAAGCTCCCCCTGGCTGGGTTACAGATCCTCAAACTGGTTTACCAAAAGTGGATGATATATCAAAAGCTTCCGAAGCTTGCTCACTTATGTAGTACGCAATCTTTGTTTTTTTTTTTGTCATAGACGGAGCAATTTTTTGAGGAGCATTAATTAGATTTTCAGTCCAAACGATTTTGTTATCGTTGCAAAGTTTTTAAGCTACAAATAATATGTTATCATAATTAGAGATTCCTATGTAGTCTGCCATTATTTCAGTGCTTTTAATTTTATTTATAATGAAATTGTTTGTATTGTTGTGGAAGCAGTGGTTCCGAAAAAGAAAATGAAATTTGAGGAGAATGTTGTAATACTTTAAGTGGTAGGTGCTCTTATTTTGTAAAAAAGATTTTTACATGGTTATATTTGGTATTAATGTGAATTGTGATAATACTATCACGAAAATTCATAAAAAATTTGTTGCATTATATTTGACTTTCATGGAGTCCTTTATTTCTCTGAATGTCCATACTATTGTTTTATATCGCTTTTGATATTTCAATTAATAGCATAATTTTGCTTTTATATATTCATTGATTTTGCTGGTTTTAAGAAATAATGTTGTAGGTTTTCTCTAATTATTCCAGGTTAGCGATTGTTTTTTGCAATGTCTGACAGCGAAGAGTCTGGCGATGAGCAACGGGACCAGGATACGATAGAGGATTTTACGAATAACCAGGTTTTTACGTTCAATTTTTTTTCATTTTTGGATGTTTTAAACTAATCACTGTTTAATTGAAGCAAAAATGAGCAAATTATTTGCTGTTATTACAGGAGAAAAGCGATGATGAGAAACCAGAAAGTGATAGTGAAGATGCCATCAAAAATGAAAGGAAGCGGAAGGTCTCGTTCTGTAACTTCTGTGAAGTCATATAATTTATAATTTTAATGATATTATTAGAAATTTTTATATTATAAATTCCTGAGTAAATTATAGCATTTTGATGAAGATGAGGAAGATGAGGACGAAGAGGATGATGACGATGAGGATGATGAAGATGACCATTATAGTAAGAAGTCTAAGAAGAGGAAGAAGGTAATTAAATCTATTTTTTTTATAATTTTATAACTCTAACTGCAAGGTTTCAAGAAATAAAATGGTGATTTCAGCGACGCACAGGAGTACACCAGTTTATTCTTGATGATGTGGAAGTAGATGAAGACGAGGAGGAAGAAGATGGTTTTGAAGAGGATGGCGATGAGATGGGAATTGATCCAAGAGAAAGAGAGGAAGCCGAAAGAATGATGAAGGAGCAAGACGAAAGGAAACGTGAAGGACGTCGTCGAGATCTGTTCAGGTATTGGATATCGTAGTTTTGTTTTAAATTTTTATTATGGAATTTACAGTAGTTTAACATGCGGTGATTCACTGATGTAATTTTTCAGTGGAATGAACGAAGATCAAATAGAAGATTACTTTAAGAAAAAATATGCAAATCAGTCATCGCATGCGAGTATGATGGATGATGATGCTGCTTTAGATGATATAAGTCGTCATTCTTTACTTCCAAGTACAAATAAGGATCCAAATTTGTGGATTGTAAAGTGTCGTCTAGGTGAGGAGAAGCTGGTTGCGCTACAACTTATGCGAAAGTTTATTGCTTATGAAAATACCGATAATGTAAGTTTTCGTTATTTCTGTTGCCATGTGCACAGTGTTTTTCTTTTTTTTAGTAGGTTCGGACAAAATAAAATTTTGTTTGCAGTCTTTGCAAATCAAATCGGTGGTAGTAAAAGAAGGTCTAAAAGGAATGATTTACATAGAAGCATTCAAACAATCACATGTAGCGACAGCAGTTACTGGAGTATCAGCTTTAAATCAGTTCCGAATAACTATGGTGCCGATCAAGGAAATGTGTGATACTCTGAAAGTAGCTAAGGATATTCCGTTATTGAAAAATGGAATGTACGTTCGCTTAAAACGAACCATGTATCGCGATGATTTAGCTCAGGTTTCTTGTTTTTTCAACCATTTTGTGGAAAGTTAGATGGAGTAGAATTAGAATAAACCTCATTATTTATCGAGCAGTTATGTTTTATGTGCAAATATCCTAATACAAATAATGTTACACACTGTGGTTATTGTTGATATATATTTTGAAAACAGGTTGATTGGGTAGATGTGGCGCACAATAAGGTTTATTTGAAGTTGGTTCCACGCATTGATTACACTCGTATGCGTGGAGCACTTAGAGCACCGGTTAGTTGTGCATTTTGATTTTATGTGTATAGTAAATCAGTTTTTCTATTATATATCATTTTAATGTTTTTTATCTCTTGGATTATCGTAATATGCTACTATATTTAAAGGATGAACCGCGTTTTGTGAAAATGAAACGAAGACCACAAGCACGACTATTTGATGTTGAAAGAATTAAGTGAGTTTAATAAATAATTAATCATCTTACTGAACAGAGAAAAGCGTAAATGCTTAAAACTTTCTGACTACATTGCTCCATATTGTGCTTAGGCATTATTTATCTTGTTTTATATCTTCAGAAAAATAAATATTGTAATTTCAGAGAAATAGGAGGTGAAGTATCGACAGACGGCGATTTCGTAACATTTGAAGGGAATCAATATCGTCGAGGATTCTTGTACAAATGGTTCCCTTTGAATATTATCGTAAGTATCACTCATTTTGTCATATGTACCGTATCCTCACTTCTTGTGCGAAAATTACACCGCAAGAAATTGAGGAAGAAATTTTTTTGTCTTCGCACCAAGTGGATTTTTAGCAAATGGAGTTCATAACGTAGGAAAAGTACCTTAAAAAGGTCAACAACTTCTTTTTGCAGCAAGTTGACGGTGTTAAACCTTCCCTGAGCGAACTGGAAAAGTTCCAAGAAACAAGCGATGATTTAAAAAAAGAATGTTCGTTTTTTAATTTATAATTCCTCACAACGAGTAATGCTTCTTTCACTCCACAGAAAAAAGAAATGTTTAGTGATTTTGGTGAACTTCCGAGAAATGATATATCGTTCTGCATGACTGTTAAAACTGAAATAATGAACAAATGATTAGACATATTCGATGGGGCTAAAAATTGGACGTATTTAACTGATTTAATTTAAAAAAATATATATTAATTTCTTGCAGTGGAAGGAATGAAAGTAAAAGATTTATCGTATATCTTTTCACCGGGAGATTACGTTGAAGTGGCGGATGGTGAACTTGTAAACTTGCGTGGCAGAGTTCAGAGCGTCGACGGCGAAAAAATTGTCATGTTGCCAGATCATGAAGATTTAAAAGTATTTTTTTCTACCCAGCAGAATTAATAAACGAAACAGTAATAAAACTTTCTTCTTATCTGTTTGATAAATGTTTTACGTGAAAGACTATTAAAGAAATGGAAAAAACTAATCATTTGAATAAGGGCTGCATTGGCGTTGTTGGCAAGAATAAAAGTGAAGTGTGGAAAAGGGTACTATTTAAGTCTTTTTTTTTTCAAAATAATGGACCATTTTGCAGGAACCATTAACGCTAAACGCTTGTGAATTGAGGAAGTTCTTCAAAACAGGTGATCATGTGAAAGTAATCAATGGTCGATACGAAGGAGATACCGGTTTGATTGTCCGCGTGGAGGATAATCTCGTCATTTTATTATCGGATCTGACAATGCATGAGGTAAAGAAATCCATCATACAGAATTTAATCAGCTAGCACAAAAAAAAAACGTATTTGACATCGATTGTCGGCGGTAAAAAATACCAGATAATATTTCCTGGAAAATAAAATGTATCCTTACATTGATTTTTCTGAAAGTAGCACTAAGCTAACTTTTGCAAATATTATATTTCTCATGTTCAAGAATATTTATTTATTGTTTTATAAAATTTTTTTCATCCCAACTATCTGTAATGTCAATATCATCTGTTTGTATTTAATTATGTATTTTTTTATACTCAATATATTCGTCATGTGCTGTAGTGGACTAATGACTCACCATCTTAATTTCGATATATTTTTGAAACAGGATTCATAATGTGTCTTGAGGAATTATCTAGACATTAGTTTGTATGTAGGTCTTATTCAAAGGAAGGCGCAGTAAATTGGTGCTTAAGCATTTCAAGTTTTTTGTAAACAGGTGTTTAATTCTTTATTAATTTCCAGTTGAAAGTATTACCACGTGATGTTCAACTTTGTGCTGATGTGACCACTGGTGTAGACTCGTTGGGACAGTTCCAATATCAGGATCTTGTAATGTTGGATCAGCAAACAGCTGGTGTTATCGTCCGCTTAGAGAGAGAATATTTGGAAGTTTTGAATATGCATGGAAAGGTAGAAAGTTTCTGCCAGATTTTTTTTTCATATCATTTGCATTTAACTCTTATGTTTCTATTTAAATTATAGGTTGTACGAGTAAAACCGCAAGCAATTCATGGTAAAAAAGATACACGTTTTGCACAGGCACTTGATAGCCAGCAGAATAGTATTCAAGTGAAAGATACCGTTAAAGTTGTGGACGGACCTCATGCGGTCAGTTTTATTCAGAGCTGTTCCTTGCCGTTTATTTAATATTTCTTTTTATAAAATTCATTTCGCTCTCATTCTGATCTATATGCATAACTTTAACGAATGGTATTTGGCTGGTATATGGTTGCTCTATTTGTTTTCTTTTGTAACGATTGAAAATAAATTCATTATTTCTAAATAAATCCAATTCAGTGTCCATTAATATTGGCTTTGCGCAATAAGAATTATAGTAGTTCAAATTTCTTTCCTGTATCTTCTCTTTATTTGTTTCTTCACTATAACATTAAACAGTGCTCTTTTAGATCAAATTGGGTTCTGCTGATGTATATATAAATTGCAAATTAAAAGTTAGTTTTTGTGTTGTTTTTCAGAATCGTGGTGATGCAGAAGATGAGAAACAGGGCGAAATCAAGCATATATATCGTTCGTATGCGTTTGTGATGTCCAGGAAGCATACGGAAAATGGCGGCTTGTTTGTTTGCAAGCCAAGACATTTGCTTTTAGTTGGTTCAAAGGCAAATACAAAAAGTAAGCGAGAAAATAAGATAAATTTCTGATAATTTTCATATTTTGATGATCGTTGAGAAAAACCTTGATTAATCTATTACTCAATTTTGTTTTGTATTGCAATGGTTTCATGCTAAGATGTTTGCTATTGGTTGTCCAAACGTGAATATCGCAAGTATTTTCCTCTGCACTAACCAAATGCTTGTCTGTTCTGTCTGAAGCTCGTTTTTTATTTAACAGTTTAGTGCTCTTTACTTGTCTTAATCATTGAAAATGAATTTCTAATTTATACTTTTAATGTGCAGTTGGTGATTTCATCGTGAAAGGATTGGCAACTCCTGATCCATTCTCAAGTCCTCGACATGTTGAACTGGGAGGACAGACACCTCGACCTGGTAACATGTCAAGTGGCAGAAGTGTTAGAGGTGGCGCAACTCCTTCTCAGCACGGCAAGTTTTCATGATGATAGTCTTAGTGAACCAGTAATCACTTATGTAAATGATTTCCAGTTGCTTTCTATCCCTTGGTTTCTCCCAAGTTCTTAGTATTTTTGATCCATTTTTACACTATGATCACACTCTATCATTTTTTATTACCCGTTGACTTTGCTTTATAGTCTTGACAAAGATTATTCAGGAAAGCTTATCAATAAATTATGTACAGAACATAAATGAAGTTTTAGAAGGTAGCTCTGTGGGTGTACCAAGTACCGGTGGTTTCGACTCACAAAATCGAGTACGGCGAGATAATCAAATAATTGGAAAAAGTGTGAGGATCACTCAGGGACCATTGAAAGGCTATTTTGGTATTGTCAAAGATGCTACTGAACAAACTGCTCGCGTTGAACTTCATTCTAATTGCAAGGTTGTTTATTTTGTCATGTAGTTCTTGCTTGGTTCGTAATAGCATACTGTTAATAGAATTACTGTTTGTGAGGATCACAAATGAGTGATTAGATGTTGAATGTTACGGGAAAGCATTTAATAACTTCTCATAAATGTTATTAGACGATCAGTGTTGATCGATCACGAATAATGATTGTTGGTGACGGTACTCCTGGTGGTACGTTAATTGCCGGATTACTTGGTAGAACACCATCTGGTGATAGTCGAACACCGATATACAGTGGTGGTGGTAAAACTCCCATGTATGGGGCCCAAACGCCGATGTATGGTTCACAGACACCCATGCATGAAGGAGGTAAGAACATTCAACTCTTGTTCTTTTAATAAAGAAGGCTCTATTAGCAAAATGCTACTTTTGAGTTTTCCTCAGATCCATTGTTGCTGAATCATTTTGTTTGTATAGATCTGCACACATTATTTAATTTATAATAACTTACACTGCTCATAATAAGAATTCCATTATACTTGGGAAAGTCTTGTCCATTTACAGCCAAGTCTTCGAAAACACTGAATAGCGGTTAATGAACTTAATACACATAAATTATCTTCCATTTAGGACGTACACCACATTACGGTGCTTTGACGCCATCATATGATGGTGGACGCACTCCAGTTCATTCTTCGGCTTGGGATCCGTCAACAACACCAGCACATCCAATCAGTGATGAAATCCATTATGACGAACCTTCATCACCTTTCAATGTACCTACTCCGGGCGCAATGAATCCTCATACTCCTGGTTACAATCCGGACTCCGCTCTTGGTAAGATTACTTCTGCAAAGTTTTTTCGTGAAGATTTCAGAATTGTTTAAAAGCAGGCAATAATGTGAATAACCTATGCGTAATTGCAGGTCAGTCATACGCACCCATGACACCTGGCGGAATCTATGCAGATTATGCTGCTCCAAGTCCTTTCTCGGATGGTCGTAAGTTTGCATCTTTTTTATACACTTTAGATGGAGGCCAAAATGTTTGATGAATTTAGAAATCAGATGTACTAAAAGCTACCAACAGCTTCTCACTTTTCAGATAAGGCTTAATTAACTCATTTTAGGTTCAAATGCAGGCAGCACTGCAACCGGCTCTGGTGCTATACGTAAGTATTTATTCTTATTTATGGGAAATCTAAAGCAAAATTTTTGATCATTAAAAAAAATTTCCACATTTTACCTGATTTGCAGCGCAACACATATTGAACTCAGGCGAATGGGTATCAGTTGATATGATGGTGCGGTTCCGTGACAACTACGATGACGATGAACTTAAAGGTCAAGAAGGAACTATTAAAAGTGTCGATACTCTGGTAAATAATTATTTGTCCTTACTTTTCTTACATCATTACATAATTTAATGGATTGTGAAATTTCAGGAAGGTCGTTGCAGCATTTATTCATTCGAGTTAGATCGCGAAGTAACAGCATATTTTGACCAGATTCTTCCCGTTAGACCTGAACAGGGTGATAGGGTGCGTTACTTTTGTTTAATTAATGATTTAAAAATTATTATTTTTCTGGTGTTAGCAAATTAGCACGCTGAATCAGGGTACATACTGCTTGCAGTCTTATTGAATAGTGAGTCCTTATGCAGGATTTGAGAAAAAAAACGTAGTGAATTTTTGGATGCACAGAAATATATAGAAATTCTAATTAGTAGTAGTTCATGTATATTTTCTTGCGAGAATTTAAAAATCGACATTTCAAGTAAGCGTGATACGTAAGCGATAAATATAAAGTGCTGGATGGCTTTTAGAACACTGATTATAGTGTTTACTGGTATCTTGTTAATGATTTACTTGTTACATTGAATTGTATTTAGGCAAAAATAATATACGGCGACGATATTGGCATCAGCGGTACCTTGGTATCTGTAGATAATACTGAAGCTGTAGTTAAAACCGATAACAACGATATTGTTTTGAGTCATATTGAATCACTCTGTCGTATGGAAAATTTATAATTACTATTTTTTTCCTCACATCTTTGATTTTGAAGGTAGTGGTTAAAATGTAAAGAGGATAAATTGATGCAATGTATTCTTTTTTAATGCTTAACCTCATTGGTAGTTCATTTTCAAAGTTTGGTAGCATTTAGGGTTTTCTTCGAGACTGGAGCGTAAGTCAAAGCTCTAAATGCAGCACATAATAAATCAATACAAGAGCATATGTTCATATCTTAAAGAAGTTAGAAATTTCTTATTGTATAAATAAAGGAAAGTATTAAAGCATGGTTTATTCGTTATTATGATTTGACACTGGCTAAATTTTGCTTAAACTTTCCTGTATTTAATTGAAAGATTTTAGATAAGTAAAAGTTGTCAAAAATCGTAAATGTCGGTAGTAAAATACTCTCAGTAAAGACTGCTAACGTTTGCATTATGTTGAGAAAGTGAATCCTTCAAGAGAATAGGTTTCTCCGAAGATCTTTCGGGGATCCTAAGTCTCCAACGAATTTTAAGCCTCCAAAGGATCTTTACCGATCCAGATTTCTTATTCAAAAAAACAACTGCAAAGACGAAGTGCAGAGATGCATCAACGTGCAAAAACACACTGAAGTTTCTGGAATAGGAGATCTGGATTTATGGCTTTTTGTAGATTTGCCGTCTCTGAGATTCTTTCAAGGTCTACGAATCTTGAAAGTTCTCAGAATAAATATTGCATGTTTGGAGAGTTCTCTTTCTCCATTAATAATCGTTATTCATTCCAGTAACTTCTAATTTTCGTCAGCAATGGATATTTATTGTTTTTGATATGTAAATATGGAAGCTCAGAACGGAGTTTTTTATGTTCCACTACCCACTTTGTATCCTTTTTTTTTTTCGTAGATTTCATTCAATCCGCTTTTTATTTTCCATTTTTATTTATGTCGTCATTCTGGTTATTATTGTTAGCTTTTAAACTTGTGATTGTGTTTGCTTTGAGGTTTATAAATAAAAATTTCAAATGGTTGTTTTGCTAAATTTTACTCATAATGGTTTTTAACCTGTAATAACAGATTTCGTCCATTCAAGAAACTTTTACCAATATTTTGAATTTTACTTTATGCAATATTCACTTTAGATATGGGAGAATTCACTCCGAAATTTGAGCGGGATTTGGAGAGTCGTAGTACAGGCCCGAAGGCCTTACCAACTGCCGGTGCCATTGCCGTAAGAAATGAAAAGGGTGAAATAACAATGCAGAAAGTGAAGGTGGTTCGCTACATGGCTGGGAAAGTGTATGTTTTTCAAAAATATAAATATTCTTGAAATTTAAGTTATATCTGGAGCGGTATGAGTGATAGCCGAAATTGCATAATCGAAATTATTTGATATTTTCCTCAATGTTGTATAGTTTCTCTAGTAACTGTACTGTTATGTGATTATTGTAGTAAATTTGTGTTTGCAGATAATGCATATTTTAGACCAACATACGCCTTAGGAAAAAATGATTCATCTGACGGAGAACAGAGTGATGAGGAACCAGAGAAGCCTCTCAATGATGCGTGGCAAAGGGAAACGTAAGCTTATTCTTGCTAATTTCTTAAAGAATCTTTTATTGTTTTTTTTCTTAGATTCATTTCCTCATTACTGTCTTTGCTTAGATTCATTTCCTTTATCCGAGGAATTATGGAACTACTGTTAGTTGGATTGAACAAAACATATGCTATTCATATTTATGACATCTGAAGCAAGAACTCAGAAAGTATTTTTATATGGTTAAGTCGAATGAAATGAAATACTAGTCATTAGCAGACAAATGAAATAATACATAGCACCTGTCAATTGTAGTCTTGGTTATCTTAATCGCTGTCACTGCTGTTTTTAGAACAATCGCATCACCAGTGAACGATGAATTGCTTTAATGATTATTTTTGCTGATTTTTATTACGCTTAATTTAGTATTAATTTATAATTTCTTTATTTAAACTTTACGCGTTATGGTGGTGAAAAGTGCTACTAGTTCTTCAGGACTAAATATGTTATCACTGAAGAAATGAATCAATTATAGGAAACGTGCGACGGATGTAAACAAAGAAGAAATAGGAGCAGCATCGAGTTCAGATGATGATGAAGAAACAGAAAAAAGAAGGACAAGGGCAAGGCTACGACGAATGCAACTGGAAATGCAAGAAGCTCCTGTTGAAGAGGATGAACCTGACGAGGATGATGAAGTATGATTTTCTATAGATGATAAATGTTCAAGTCGCTTAATTTTCGTTTTGATCTTTGCCTCATCCTTGCATAATCATGTAAAAGTCTCATAGTAATTTTTTCTTCCTATGAAAGATTTTCTTGGCCTGTTCACTTTTATGTTTTAATAAAGAAAGGAACTGCAGGAAGAATTTGAAAGACGTCGAGCTTTACTGAGGGCACGTGCTTTGATCAAGGAGGAAGAGGAACTCATAGGAAAACAAGAGGAAGCAGAAGAGGATGAAGACAGTGAAGAAGAATCAAGTGAAGAAGAAAGTGAGGAGAGCGAAGATGAAACAGTTCCCAGAATGAAACCCGTCTTCGTAGAAAAGTGCATCTCTTTACTTCCTTTCGCGTTTCATTTAGTCCTAATTTCTATTGAAAATTTGATTTTCATGTTATTATATTGAGGAGTAAACGAATAACAAAAATAGAAGAAGAGAAAGAGAAAGAACGTGCTAAAAGGCAGATAGCTGAGGAACAAGAAAAGAAGGAAAGGCGAAAAAAAGAGTCTGCAAAGGTAACTCCAACATATTGCTATTTTAGACCTTTTCCATTATTTAATTTATTAAAGTATTTGCAGCATATTTTTGATTGATTACAAGTAGATCATGCTTAGAGTTCTCATATTTTCTAACACAGTCATGCTTCATTTCGTTTCATCATTTATTGAAAGACACCTATAACATTCTTTTAAAAATAAATATATGCATATTGTGAAAATACGTGAAGTATTTAAAATATTCATGAAAGGCAGAAGTCATTACTGCTTTTCAAGATTTGTATTTCAAGAACTTATGTAAGATTTTGCAGTTGCTGGAAGAAGTTTTGCGACATGAAGCGGATATGGAAAAAAGGAAAAAAGAAGATAATATCGACTTGACGTCAATTGTAACTGATGATGAAAATGAAGAAATTGCATATGAAAGTTGGAAGCTCCGTGAGATGAAGCGATTAAAGAGAAATAAAGAAGAACGCGACTCGTAAGCACCGAATTACTTAGCATTTCACTCATTTTTTTTACGGCAGTTGCAATTAAAGAAGCATTTCTCAAGAAGTCGCTTGCTAAATCTACAAACCGGACAATTGGCTGCAAAAGACTTGTAGAGTATCTACAATATTTATAGCCTAATATTAAGCACTTGCACAGTGCTTAGTAGCATCCTGATCCATTTGTGAATGGAAAAAAATCGAGTTATCAGATTTTCACTTTATTTAATGCCCAGATATTCTTGATGTAAATACATGGAATATTTTTATAAAGAATTTAATTGTTTGGCGGAGAAGGGTTGATTTGGATACACCTCATTCATTATTTACGGGAATATACTTATAATAAAGTTTTGCAGTCTTGCTCGGGAAAAAGCAGAATTAGATCGAATACATGGTATGACAGAAGAAGAGCGCAAGCAATATTTAAGAATGAATCCAAAAGTTATTACAAATATGGTTAGCTATTTCTGCTTACATGGCTCTAATTCCACTGGTTTTTCAAATTCGTGAATTCCAACAAGTATTTGTACTTGTTCTCATAATTCTCTTTAAAACAACCCTTTAATTAATATCAGGTGTTCTGTTACATTTGATTTACAGGCCCACTTTTTTCCAAAAAAAATTGCAAATGTAAAACTGAACTGATATAGAACTGAATTGAGCTGACATGTAAAACTGACGTCTTTTATCTGTTTTAGAACACTGATTGTATGAAAAGATCTGCTTTTGGGAAGTTGATGTAATAAACTTTTCAATACTCATTATTATTTTGATTTCAATTCAAATTTCAGCAAAAGAAGGGGAAATATAAATTCCTTCAAAAATATTTCCATCGTGGAGCATTCTACTTGGATGTAGAAGATGAAATATTCAAACGAGATTTTGCTGAAGCAACACTTGACGACCAGTTTGATAAATCTGTACTTCCGAAGGTTATGCAGGTAAAAATATACTTCATTTCTCAATTAAATTGGCTGAACCTTTCAGCTTGTTCCATAAGAGAATTTTTTAATATTTAAATAATTCTATTAATTTGATCTTTTTTGATCAATAAAAAATAAACAAAGTGGAAGAGGGCAGTGATAGATAGAAATATTGTTCAGCGCAAGTAAGTAATGCTCAATGAAGATCCCGAAACAAATTACAAGGAATTAATAAATTTTTACTGGTGCTATGCAGATGTGAAAGATACTATCCATTGAATATTAATTTGAGAATAGTTGTTTGCTTAGTGGAAAGTAATTGCACAATTATTATGTAAATAGGATTGTCATAAGTTGTTTGCGGGAAGAGTAATTCAGTTCAAG
Source organism: Acanthocheilonema viteae (assembly GCA_900537255.1). Taxonomy (NCBI): domain Eukaryota; kingdom Metazoa; phylum Nematoda; class Chromadorea; order Rhabditida; family Onchocercidae; genus Acanthocheilonema; species Acanthocheilonema viteae. Next base: position 25,181 of record UPTC01000069.1, on the reverse strand, counting down.
AAGTTATAGAAAATGATCATTTGAGGTTAAAAACTTTGGAAAAGCTAGTCGTTCGAAGTGGACGCATTTGACTGCAGAGGATACGACTGATCATCAGGGTGCTTGGGCTGCCACGACGGCACTGAATAGTAAATTCCTCGTGAAACACGCTGGTGGTATGAAAAATAACTTTGAAAGGCCGGCTGCAAAGAAACGAAAAACTGACGTGTAATCCATTTATTATCAATACTGTTTACTAAATTTATGAAGTTATATGTTTTTTTACGACAGTGTTTTATTATAGCCATCAATATTCTAAATAATTGCTATAAAATAAAAGCTCATGTATCTTTTGGCATTTGTCAGCCTTAAAATTGGCTGATTCATCCAAAACCATGTGAAGAGGAGAGGGGAACATTAATTATCAATTTTTTTTTCCCTGTACAATTTCTGAGGATAAGTTCTATTCTGCTTTTTTTCCTTTTTTCTAATTTTACAGAGTTTTTGCTTCTCCTTGAACTAATATATGTAGTAAATAAATAAAAGCAATAATTTATTTGCTGACTTCTTGCCTTTATGTGTAATTAATAGATCTTACAGACCAGTTCATTCTCATTTTAATAGAGCGTGATTTAATTTTATTTTTTATCTATACTCTAGCAAAACCTCATTTGTATTGCCAAAGTACTTGGACAGGTTTTAAAGTCATTAGATAGCTTTTTTGAATTGAAAGAAAAAGTAAAAGAAAATAAGGAAAGAGGGAGGGAGCCAACGGCAGAAGAGTGAAAAAAAGAATACAGAGTTGACGTTGACTCGGGCAAATCAAAATTCGCTGTTTCCATATCAATATGTATATCGTCCCAGTGTAGTCGATTTTCGCAGTTGCCCAGCTTCGTTAATTAATTGCACTGAAATTATGTCATGTATCTCTTTGTCTAAATTTCATGATTATTCCAATATTTTTCTTGATATAAATCTCATGCGTTTTAGTTTTGTTTTCACAAAAAAATTTTAATTTAACTTCGAAATTTTGTATATTTACAAATTTTTTCTACTTCCCTACAATTATTATAATTAATTTGAACAATACTGCAGGCATAGATCTTCGATCACAGAATTTTGTTCCAATATATACTGCTATGGGTATTGCTATCAAAATAATTGTATGTACCCTAGCACTTCCTCTAGCTATTGTACTTTTGCTATGTTCTTTCGAGTTTGGTGTAATTTATGTTGAAATGTACAAGATGTGATTGATCATTTCACATTTCAATATATTCATAATGTGTACGATTAAGTAATGGATAAAAAAATGAAAGAAAAGAAGATGTAAAATGCAAGCCTTGTCCCGGATTTCGCATCAACAAACGTTCCGTTACAGTTTAGATTTTTACTATCTTGGTGTATTTTTAAATCAAATGGTGTCACTATCGAGTCAGTTCAATTCTTCCGAAAATTTAAGCTACTGGCACTTGGACCAGGGGGTTGCAGGTCCATAGGAAGATGAATCGTCCTTCTTTTAATTTAAATATTGAATTCGTAATAATGTTATTCAAATAGAGTTGCTTTTGTTGACCTTTTATATTGGCGGATCATAATATATTGGGGAGGTGTTGAGTTTTTTTTTCCTTTTTGTTTCAAAAGTTAACCGTACACAAGTAACAGTTTTTGCATTTTTGCATTCTTATCGAAATAATCTAAGATGGTTTGGTGTAATTAGTGTTTTTTCCTCGTACATCTTTGCATCAATTTATAATAGCTTTTACTGGATGAAACTGGAAGTGGATAATTTCATTTTGAATAGGAACGGGAATGAATAAGATAGTTTAGCATATTAGTAGAAATGCTGCAAGGTTTGACTTGGAGATCAAGGGTCATATGTGATTATTTCAGTTACTTGTAGAAAACAGCTGAACATGAGAAGATTATACCATAATTCATAGTATTATAAATTACGCATATTTGCACATAATGTTGCTATTTATAAAAATGCTACGGACAATGTTTCTACATTTATCGCCATAATTATGATATGGTGGAATTGCATGTGTCTGTTTCAGATATGGGACGTATGAATGTATCAGTGATTCGTTATATGGAACAGGAACATTTCCGGGTCCTTATTGCGGTTTGTATTTTTTTATTCATTTTACTCAATTATCTATCATATTATATTATTATATATTTTCCTACCGTATATTATAATATATTCATTATAATATTTTTTTTTCGAATTTGATAATCACAAATTTATTAAAAAGATCAGGTTGATATATCGCATTGTTGATAATATATGCAGTTCTTTATAGGTTGAAATGGGGATGAAGAATCATGAATTGGTTCCTTTGGAATTGATTGGATCAATTGCTAGAATACACCGCGGTGCTGTTTTACGTACTCTTACTGATTTAGCAAAGCATAACGCTGTTGCACATGAACGTGGGAAACACTGTAAATTATTACTTCATATAAATTGTCTGTAATGGCAGAATAAATATAAACTGAGTTATTTATTATCTTCTAGCTAAAGGCGTAAAATAGTTGGAAGTTAAGAAACCTGTTAATGCTGATAATCATAAATATAATCTGTCTGATAGCTGTTATGTTGTAAGAAAAACCGACAAAAAAAACATTGTTTAGATGATGGTTATCGTTTAACGACACTTGGTTATGATATTCTTGCTTTGAAAGCTCTCAGTGCTCGGGAAGTAGTTGGAGCGGTTGGTAATCAAATAGGTATTGGCAAAGAATCTGATGTTTTTGTTGGTGGTGATCCGAAGCTTAATGTTAGTTTCTTTAAGATTGCTTTGAAGCCTTTTCCGTCATCAGGTTTGCTGATAATTACTCAGTGTCAAACATATGGAAACAAATAATTCCATGATCTTTGGGAGCTATAAAGCGAAAAAATAAATTATATAAGATCCGTAACAAAATACGAATCATTAATTATATTAAATAGTTTCATTTATGCTTATATTTCTCCTTCTTCTTCCCAAATGCATTTTTAGGACCTGGTGTTGAAATTCCATAGGTTGGGAAGGACGTCATTTCGGAAGTTGAAAGAAAAAAGGGATTATCACAAAAAGCGAAAATCGTGCTCTTGGCTTTATCTTTCCAGTCTAGCTGCAGCAAAAGAGTTCGCATTCCTGAAAGGTATTTGTCGGTCTTTATTCGTTTAACAGAAATTGAATTTTGCTTTCTCAACCGATGTAAGTAAACTTGACGTCAAGAGATAATTTCATTCGCTTTCTTGTCTCAGAGATTACCTATATGCATTTTTTTGCAGCACTACACAGTCATAATTTCCCACTTCCAAAGCCAATCGATAGATGTCGTCATGTGGTTGTTATGGATTTAATCAACGGTACAACACTTTATCATGTGCAACAAGTAAACGATGTATGTATGCTTTCCCTTTCCTTCTTTATCCAGCTTAAGATTATTTTATTTACTTAGGAAAAAGGAATTAAAAAGGAATTCAATTTAGCTAACAGATAAAATCTTAATGCAAATAATTGATTGAAAAATAGTCTGAGGATATCGTCTCGTTATCACCGTAAGCTTACTATTTGCAATCTTGCTTATAATTTAGGAAGCGTGAAGTTCTTTTCTTATCCATAACAGTGAACAAATGATAGAATTTGACATAGAATTAAGGTCAATAATATAAGGTTCATGTAAGCATCAGACTTTTTTTGCCGTTTTGATCGTAACGGAAAACTGGAACATTAACAAACAATATTTTTTTAGCTATTTATATGTTATCTGTAAGCTATATGGAATAGTCACCGTTTACTGCCGTTTCAGGCTGAAGGACTGTATGAAAAACTGATGAACATTATCGTACGTTTAGCGCGTTATGGGCTTATACATGGTGATTTCAATGAATTCAATATTATGTTAACTGAAGTAAGGAAATCTTTGCACTGTTCACTAACATCTTTATTTTTAAAAATTTAATATATAAAAATAAAATCTTTTGCAGGAAGAGGAACCAATATTAATCGATTTGCCACAAATGATCAGTGTGGATCATCCAAACGCGCAATTTTACTTTGATAGGGACGTAGATTGTGTCCGGACTTTTTTTAGAAGGCGGTAAATTTTCAATTTTTGAAAACTGGCTTAGAGCTATGATTTAGACCATATATTTCTTTTTCTTTTTATTAATGAGCCTGAAGTCTTAATATTTGTTTTGAGGTTTAATTACGAAAGCGAATTGTACCCGAAGTTCGAGGCAATGACGAGGAAATACAATCTTGATGTGGAAGTGAGTGCTAGCGGGTTTACTCCTCGCATGTCAAAAGTTTATAACAAGGTTATCTTTTAGTCATATTTAGTCACAGAATTCTAACTATTTCTTGGTACGAAACACTTCGCAGTAGTGCATTAGATTCTCTTTGATACATAATTTTGATAGAGTTAAAAGTTTTCATTATAATACGAGGAATACTATAGGCTGTGGAAAAAGTGCAGGAAGATGACTACTCTTCAAACTCTTCAACTGTCGTAGATGAAGATAGTAGTATCGAAGACTCATCTGATTATCAGACTGACGTCGATGAATCGAGTAAAAATATGCTCAATAACGATTGTAATAATAGGTCTGTATTGTTAAAACGGAAATGCACATTTACATATCATTTCAAAGTAGTATGTATAGTTTACCCTCTTGTTACTTGGTTAAACTTCTGACCTATCAGTAATGAAATTTTTTTTCGTCTTTGTCTCCTGCTTTCTTACATCTCATCCTACTCTTCGATTTTGCTGATACCTTCGAACTATATTTATTGATTTCTATTCCTTTTTCCAATGTTTTTTACGAAGTTTTTGTAGGCTTAAGGAATGGATAAAGAATGCTCAGAATGAATTGGAAAAGATGAATATTAATGATTGTCAACCGTTGGATGAATGTTTGCATCACACGGATGAAATTCGTTAGTGAAACATGTTTTATCTATCAATTTATCAATAGAAAAACATCATGTTACCTCACTTCATTCTAGGAGTGGTTACAACTGATTTCACTGGAAGTTTTTCAAGGCTTAAAAACAATTTATTACATGATGAACGAATCGAGAGATTGCTTGAAAATAGGGTGACAACGAAATCTCTTTTTAGCGTGGGGTCAACAATAGCACCAGAGGTATGACTTTATCAATAAAATTAATGTTACCATTTAATCTTTTGTGTACTTCGTTTACCTTTGCAGTATTTTTTATTGGAATTCAATACTTACTAACCCACGGCTTCATTTCTAATGATATTTTAGTATCCTCAACTGAATATTATCAAACATTTCGAATTTGTTAAGAGAAGACATGCAGTTTCAGGTAGTCCGGAAGCGCGTTGCTGCAGAAATGAAGGCAAAGCAAAAGAAACCTTTACGAGTGAAAGGAAAAGCCAACGCATTAGTTCGAATGAAAAAAACCAACGCAAAGATTATTAAGGAGTGTTCTAAATGGGATTTCTGACCGGATATTTTAAATCATAATTACTAAATTTGTTGTTTTAGGTGCATATGTTACATTCTTATACTGCTTGCAAGCATATGCGCGAAAGATCAAACAATCTTATAATTTAATTTAGTTTAACCGAATTCTTTGTTATACCAACTGTCATTTAATGAATTTTTTTTGCGGATTTCATGAGTAGTCTGTTTATTATGTAATAAAGTGGTTATTCATGTTGGTTTTTTCAATATTATGAGTACGAATGATCTAATTTATAATTTTTTTCTGAAATTTGTCGTAAATTAGACTGGGTTAAGTTCCGATGTTATTTAGAGATGTACCGTTTAATTTTCTAGACGTCTATTGGAAAATCCATGGAGAAAGGTTCAAAATCGTCAAGAATTTCAATTCCGGATGACACTGAGGTAATCTGATTCATAGAAATAATGCAAGGTTTATATCTCCCTTCGTCTCTTACGGCTTACATCTATTTTGATATATTATTTTGAGATCTGCTGAAATTTTCAGTTCAAATTAGAGTCATTCATGCTTCCAAATTGTTACTACGGTGACCTGAAATCAGTATTGATACCAAAAGGTCTCATTAGTGATCGAATCAAATGTCTTGCACGAGAAATATTCCACGTTATCGGTGATGAAGTAATGTTGCTTTATTATTCACTTTAGATCTTTCTGTGCTTCTTCATTTAAAAATATTCAAGAAGTCGTTGATGAAAATTGTTAAAAAGATTCGTGTTCAAAAAATTTATTCTAAAATTAACTTTTTCCACATTTATGTGACTTGTTGCAGCCGTTGGTAATACTCTGTATTCTGAAAGGTTCATTTCGATTTTTTACGGAATTAGTTGAGGAGCTAACATATGTTCGGATGTCCTGCAAGCATCCGGTGGAGGTGGAATTCATCCGAGTTAAGGTTATCCTTAAATTAATTCTTCATTTCATTGTCTTACAGTAGCAAATTGAAAAACAATCCCATATCATTTGTTGTATTTTTAATGTTTATTATTGGCATAAAGATAGCGGTGTGCGTGTTACATCTTAGAAGGAATTGAGAACTTTTCTTTGCATGACAGATAAGCAAGAAAGAAGAATGATTTTCAATGAGAAGTATTCTTCAATTTAATGGTACTATGTGATATTTGCTGATGATTTATATATAGTTTTGTTTGTGTGATTTTTCTACCTCATTCTGTTATGTTGGTCAAATTATCCTTCAGCAGATTTTTATGCTATATTTTTCTTAGAGTTATACGAATTCGGAACGTTCTGAAACGTTAGAAATGATTGGTCTTTTGAATGCAAAGCAACTGGAAAATAAGAATGTTGTGGTAAGAATTTATACCTATTGTTCCTTTGTTCTGGATGCTGTTTTAAACAAAAGGCGTTTCTTAAAATTGGATTGATGGATGTGTTGTCATAAGTGCAAGTTCCGTAAATAACATGTTAGATTTGGGAAGCCGAAATTAGCAGTCACAGAGTTATTTCTACCAACAAAAAGCTATAATAATTTGCGCTAATCTTATGCATATGTTGCAATTGGTTTGGCTGGAATACTATTACAGGTCGTAGAAGACATAGTGGATAGTGGCGTAACGATGTCACAACTTCTAAAAATGTTGGAAAAAATGGGTGTGAAACAAAAATGGACCGCGATTTTACTGTCTAAGAGACGTGGAAGAGAATTTAAGGTATTTTGCATTGTATTTTATAACAGTCTGAGGAAATATTGACTTTTATGACGTTTCGCTGCATCGTTATGAATCCGCTATGCTTTATCACTATCTAGGTTTTCAGGTGCAAGAAGATTTCGTTGCCTTCGACATACCGAATAAATTCGTTGTGGGTTTTGGACTGGACTATAATCAGAAGTTCCGGGATTTGGGACATATATGTGTAATGAGCGAAGCAGGCATTGAAAAATATAAAGTGACAGAATAGCATTCCATGAACCTTTTCATAACTTTTGATAACATTACCTTTTCATAACATTAGTAGGACTTTCAAATCTTTTTGTTATTAATTGACAAGTTCTTTCCTTTTACTATAGAATGTACTATTTTTTCTTTCTTATGTTACCTACAGCTAACCAGAAATATCTATCCATGCTAACTGGTACTCTTAAAGAGTGTGAAAATTTTAATTGTAAATGATAAGATGTTATCATTCCGTAAATGTCAACGGGCCTTTGCTTATTCGCCTTAATGTTTATCATTTTCAATGTCTTCTACATTTTTAAAATATTGTGTTTATTATATTGTAGACTGATTTTGCTGATTCTGACAGAATTTCGCAGAAGTTTTATAAATTTTATAATGGTTGTTAAAAGACAATTTCAAGAAGAGGTATTACGAAACCTTACTGATGACGTTATTATGTACATTCATTGCTAAATTGGTATAATTATTGAAAATTCTCTAACAGAATCCTGAGTCTTCGAAATCATAAACCTTAAGAATTGATTTACTATGAAAATAGTAAGCCTAAAGTAAATGGTGATAAGTCGAATCTTAGGATGTTCCATGTTGCAGTACTTGCAGAGCTGTATCTCAGGTTTGCCTGACTACAATTTGGTTCTTATATTGCAGCATTTATATTCTTTCGAGAAATGTTGTTTTAGAAATTTTCATAAATCAGATCATAAAAATATGATTTGGCTGGTGGTGGTGAGAATTATAAGCACGAGAACCAAGTTTCACAAAAATCTGTGTCCGAAGCTTCGTTTCATTATCATTGTAATTAAACATGCTTTGAAATAATCTAATAGTGGCATATGGTGTTGACAGGGAGCTTCCGAATTTTTCAGCAGATATTTTAACGGAGCTGAAAATTTGTGATATTTCCTAAAAGGAAAATGTTTTATAATTTTTTGATTTTTCCTAAATCATAAGGGTAGGGGTAGCAGTGAAAAATTGTAACTGTAAGGAAAAATCGACTTTGCTATGTCACTAGCTTTTGTGATCCTTTTCGATAAGCAACGTTGATGATATCACTGTTTTAGTAATGGCTTCTTTGTCTACACTAATGGAGGATATCAACTTGGTCGGTGAGCAAATATTTGATCATACTGCTTTGATACGAAATCAAATCAACAAATTTGTGGATAATTTCGAGCGCAATGAACGACACAAAGAGTTTGATGGTATCATTCGAGCTAGTCATTCGGTTTGCGTTACTAATTTCGGTTCATATTATTCTTGAATGAAAATCATTCCTCATCGCCGTTTGCAATCGTAAAATTTGCTGATGGCAATTTAAAGCGAAGTGATTTTTTGGTAAATTTTATTAAGTTCCAACGAGCACTTTTCAGATTGGAAACTGTACATTATCTGAAATACTGCGTGTATTTTATACTCTCATTATTTGGTTACATGAATTAAATGATGTTAAACACACTATTTAACTGCGTTGCAGTTAGTGGAAGCAGCAGATGTCCCATTGGAAATGTTATTAGCAAGGAATGATTTGCAACAGCTCAATGAACAGATCGAGAAAACAACGTCTGCATTGTCGGAACTAGCAGCCCCTCTTTACCGGAAGGTTACTTATTTGTTTCTTGATTTCTTACTGCTGTGCTGATTTTGGCCCATTCGTTTTGTGCAGAGAAAATTTAGATTTGTCTCACTTTATTAGCAAATAAGTTGCTTTGTACTTTTTTATAAAAATACGAATAGTCGGGAAATAATTTATCCTTTTAAAGTGATAATTTATTAAAGTCGAATTTTATAGGAACACGACGATTATTTAGAAGCAATACGCAAAAGCCAGCATGAACAGAAAGTAATAGTGGAATCGGCGATTGAGCGACAGCGACAAGCATTGAAAGAGGGTGACAGCAATGCAAATGACATCCTCATTTCCCCCAATATTTCTAATACTACTGAAATTAACTTGGATTAAGATTTTTTCGGTGTTATTTATTATTGGACTTCTTTACCTGATTCATTAACTGTTCTCCGGTTACTTTCCAAGCTATTTTTCTGATGTGATTAAAGCCAATTCAAAATTTGAAGTACATTATTTTGATTGTTAACTAATTGTCGGCAATAGGAACTCAAGTTATCTCACGGATGCTGTCAGTATATAGAATTTTGTGATACAATTGTTTCATTTAATTAGTGTTAATTAACTTTGTATATTATTCATATTATTCTCCGTGTTTATTGGCAAATAGATTCCTATTATTTATTAAGTGAATTTTCTTTTTTCTAGTCTTTGCTGATTTTCTGGACTTCAGTCTCATTTTAAAACTTTCCTTTTATGTGTAAATCTCATGATTCTTTGGTTCCTTGCTTCTCTCTTATATATCAAAGAGTATAAAAAAATTGCAAGTTAGAAAACACCATGATTTTTAATCAGATAGCCGTAATTTGCACGGAATTTTGCAGTTTCTTATTTGCAAACTTTATCTAATTAATTTAATTAGCTTAACATTTATATACTCCCTTACGATTTCGTCAAAACGGATGATGCTTCGATTGCAATGAACAATCTTAATTATGTTATTTTTAAGCTTATTTCAGAGGCAAGGTAACATGGCTAAAAAACGATCGTCGCTGAAAAAGAGTCGTTCTGGTTCTGTGGGTTCGACAATGAAAAATAAAAAGTTTATGAGATCTAACCAAACAACAAGGACAAATTTGACATTTAAAAAAGGCGAGCACAGTTTGAATCCAGGTAAGATTCAAGATTCAAATAAAGAAAATTGATCGCTTGTTTTTAATGAAAGAATCAGCGCCTGATTATCTAAATAATAGTAAAGCTTGAAACTAAATAGTTGAAATTAGTAATCCAAACTGTCGGTTGCATTAAAAACTTATGAATTAAAGGTAGTATCTTTATAAATAATAGTTTAAAATTCCATTTTAGTAATCAATTATTACAGACCGCAAAACAAAAGGAGACCATTTTCGCTCCAGAGCTACAATCAATCGATTACGTATGTACAAGAATTTTAAACCTGTCAGGTTAGTTCTGCATCAGCAATTTATACAGATAGCAAAATTATAAGTTTTAGCAATAACTTTCTTGAATTTTCAAATCTTTAATATTTTTTTCCAGAGATGCCAAAGGTAAAATTATCAGAGCTGCACCTTATCAAGAAAAATTGCCTTCTGGAACAGTTGCAAGGGTTGAGCCTCATCGAAAATGGTTTGGTGCGTACATTCTTTCTTTACCTTTTTCTTCATTATAATAAATTGGTTTATACGATAATGAGGAACAGGAATTGTTTTTGCCAAGATATTGATTTGCCAGACATTCGAAATGATTTGATCAAATTTAGGAAATACTCGAGTGGTTGGGCAGGAACAGTTGCAAAAATTCCAGGAGAATTTGGGAAAGGCATTGCAAGATCCATTCCAAGTGGTTATGCGACAAACTAAACTTCCTATTTCGCTATTGACTGAAAAAGCGAAGGTAACTATTATTGCTAGTAGTTACTTTACTAAAAAAAAGTCTTTTCAGACTTGAAATTGATTGACATGCAGCTTTATCAACTAAATCAAATTGGAGTTATGCAGCCTAAACAATTTGAAACAATTAAATGCTTTTAACCTCTTTTGCTTCTATAGTCATCTCAAGTGTTATTCAGCGTAGTTTTTAAAAAATTTTTAGCAACAGCGCGTCCACATACTTGACACGGAGAGCTTTGAATATACTTTTGGCAAAAAAGCCCTCAGAAAGAAACCAAAAGTAAGAATGGAAAACCTTGAGGTATGCTGTCTTATAATTATCATATGCATGTACTTGATAGCTTGTAAAAACTTACGAGGGAGTCTTGATTTTTATATTTGCAGACATTGTGCGAAGAGGTTGATCAGCGAACCGAACAGTATGATGAGACAGCTGATAGCAGTTTGATAAAAAATGCCAATTCTGAAGCAGTGGAGAATTCAAATCCACTATTCAAAGCCGGACAGAGCAATCGTGTTTGGGGAGAACTATACAAGGTATTTTGTTTGTTGTGACTTTTGTATCAATTTTCCGGTATTTTGCTCTTCAGCAGTGAGGATGTGTGATATTCAATAGTATCATAACTCCTTTGAACTTTTTTTGTAAATTTCAGGTAATCGATTCATCCGATGTCGTTGTAGAAGTAGTCGATGGTCGTGATCCAATCGGAACTCGATGTCTTCATATTGAACAGTTTTTACGGAAGGAAAAACCCCATAAGCATTTGATTTTGGTTCTGAACAAAGTTGATCTGGTGCCAACCTGGGCCACGGTATATTGCCTTTTGGTTGATATTTTTATTATATCCTTCTGTAATTTTTACTTTATTTCATCAATGTAAACAGTTATTTGAAGCTGAACTTCTTACAAATTGCTTATTATTCATTAGTTGTGATATTACTATCATTTATTGGCTTAGGAGGATAAATTTCTTGGAATATTCTATAAAATTTTAAAGTGTGTTTTTATTTCAGAAGAAGTGGCTGACGTTATTGTCACAGGAATTACCAACAGTGGCTTTCCATGCATCCATGCAACATTCTTTTGGGAAAGGAACATTAATCAACCTATTAAGACAGTTTGCAAATCTTCATAAAGATCGTCAACAGGTACTTACTTCCTCACTCTTCAGTGGTACATAGGAATTATTATGATGAAAGTACATTGCAGATAAGTGTTGGTTTTATTGGCTATCCGAATGTTGGCAAATCTTCAATAATTAATACACTTCGAGCTAAACGAGTATGTAAAACTGCTCCAATTGCAGGAGAAACTAAAGTAATTTTCTTTGTGATTTCCTTGTTTCCAAATCTGTGATAAAGTAACTACTCATGATTATCTGTATGGGGAAAAGAAACACTTTGATTTTCTTGATCATTTATTATAATGAAATGCTTTCTATTTCGAAGGACAATTAAAAAGGCATGAATTAAGGTCTGGCAGTATGTTACTTTGATGCGGCGTATTTATATGATTGATTGTCCAGGTGTTGTTTATCCGCAAGGAGATTCGGAGACTCAAATCATTCTGAAAGGAGTGGTTAGTCTAAATTTTTGTTTTTACCAAATCTCACTATTATTTCTCTTTCTATAATATTTTCCGATCCTCGATTATTATAAAATTATATTTGTACATATTTAAATTATTATTTCAACGTAAGAGGTTTTTCTTTATTTGGACTAGTGCTATTTTTGTTACGCTTTGTATCCTTTTTCAAACGAACTCATTGATTATGCGAAATCAAAAACTCGAGTGGCGGTATGGATAGCAAATGAAGTATACATTTGCTGAAGCAATTTTTCTTTTAATACATGTGCAATTAATATATGGAATTACATTGTTGAAAATTTTTTTTTTAATTGACTGCTTAGTTTTTGTGAAAGTATCTCTGCTTACAGGTACGTGTTGAAAATGTGAAAGATCCAATCAATCATGTACAAGGTGTTTTGGATCGAGTAAGGGAACAATATTTGTTGAAGACATATTCCATCGACCCATGGAATGATATATATGACTTTCTGACAAAAATTTGCCTTAAGACGGGCCGATTATTAAAGGTGAAACATTCTGTTGTCTTAAAGATCAAGCTAAAATTAAAATGGTGTTTCGGCTTATGATGTTATGCTATTTTCAGCATCAGTTTTTTGTATTGAAAGACAAATATAAAAATGGTTTAGGGTGGTGAACCTGATTGGAACACAGCAGCAAAAATTGTGTTGAATGATTTTCAGCGAGGTCGTTTACCTTACTATATTCTTCCTTCGGGCTGTGAACTCGAAAATGCAAGTGAAAAATGCAAGGATAGGGTACAAATTTCTTTGATTGCAATTTAAAATAGTGTTTATGTCTGCTGATGATGCATAAAAAAACGAATAACTACACATGTGATCTTATCTGATAGCATCTTGTCAAAATTTGCTAACTGATTTGTGACGAGACCTGAAGCAAGCAGGATATACAAACATGAAAATATTTTATTCTCTTACTATTGTAACCGAAAAAAAATTTTCAGTGTACAGAGGGTGCAGAGAAAACAAGAACAAGTGAATGCAGCGCTGCAAATGATATCACCGATGAGGAAAAAAATGTGAGTGATCCTGAATTTACATCTTTTCTGAGTAGTTGCTTCCTAAATATTTGGCTTCAAAGGAAGCGGATTCACGTTTTTTGAATATGAAGATATATAATATTAAATATCAAACTATTGGAATATCTCGGTTTTTCAGAATCTTGTTGATAACGATAATACTTTTATTGTTTTAGAATGCTGCTGATGATAATGATAATGGTGATGACGCTGATGATGACGATGATGACGATGAGGGTACTCTAACGGACCTGGATTCAACTTGTAGTGGTCTCACTAACTTAACGGATCTAGATGATTTAGATTTTCAACTTCCGGAGGCACCTGAAGGTACCATCGATGCTGGTGCTGAACCCATAGTGAATTTTGCATTTTTAAGAAATTTTTTCTGGATTCTTGTATTTGAATGGGAAAAGTCGTGTGGATTCATTATACAAGAAATAGTTGTCTTACAGTAACTCTAATCATTCAGGAAAAGAATGAACCAAAGATAGAGAGACGACGAGCACGAGGAAAAAGGGCGGGGAAGAAGCTTTCGGAAAAGCGTGATAGATTAAAACATGGAAAGCCGTTCGAGAAGGTAACCTTTTTTTCATATTTTCTTTGCTTATATGAGAGAGCTTATCTTTCATGAAACTTTCATACTGTCAACACTACATCCAGGTAAATCCTTATCGGCGAATATTTTATATTAACATAGAGTATGATTAATGGTTGCATGCATTATAATTATACTGCTCAGAGTCACCATTATCGTGGTGAGTTGAAAACGTCCAAATTAAGAAGGCATATAGTGTGATTTACAGTGCAATGATGTTGTTAAATTTGGTTTGAATGAGAAGAAAAAAGGAGATAAAAATGCGTGGAGAAGAAAGTTAGAAAAGCGTCGACGTATCAAGCATCAACAGTGATAGATATTTGTTCACTTTATGGTTGTTAAGTAAGCTATTAGCCTTCATTAATTGTAAAGTTGATTAAGACTGGAACAAAAATAAACAATTGATAGTATTTTGAGGATTCATATATTGGCGAATTTTCCGAGAACTATACCTGTTGATGTTACACAATTCTTGTTATATTTGTTAAATTAAGCTACTGAAGTGTGTGTTATGTTGTAGAATAAATAAAGTTACCATTGCTATGAAGAAAGCATTCTAGCATCTTGAAAGTGTATCTTTGGCTCGTACCAGATTACTTGATCCCAACACATTTTTTAAAATGACTCAGTCCTTGAATAGATGTCAGCTCTTAGAATTATTGATAAAAGGAGTACTGCTAACTCTTTTCAATCCCTCTGTTTCAATTATCGTTCTGATGATATGCTGGGACAACTTTTCTCATCCGTTTTTCTTAAACAGATGAGAAAATTTTTCACATTTTATTTTTTCTATTAGTTGCCATGATTGAATATTTTCTGTTTATCTTGAATGTTAGACTCAGTGTTGTCTTGATAAGGACGAAAATTAGTTTTCATTATCGCTTTACTCTTTTCTTACGGTATATAATAACTACCAGTAAAGGCTAAGAAGCCAAAAGATATGCTACTGTTGAATCAGTCTTGTGTAACAATGTTCAAACAAATCAAAGATTTGGTCATTTTATTCTCTCTATTTAAATTTCAGCCATAAATTTTTGTTATCAACTATTAGAGGCATCGTAGGTATAAAATCGAAAAGGAGATTTTGTACGACTACAAGGAACTTGAGAGAAGAGAGAGAGGAAATAAGAGGTAAAATAAGACTAATTGATATATTTATGATTAGTGAGGACCAACTGCAATTAGTTATTTCCAAAATTTTCACTGCAGTTAGCTAGAAGATACTAGGAGATGTGGTCAAACTAAAAAAAATCAACTTGTGCAACATGGGATGATGTGATTGGTAAAGATAAATGGAAAAGAAAAAGAAGATTATTATTATTTCAAAAAATATTTAGAAGAACTGTCGATTTTGTACATATATCCCAATAGGTTGCATGTGTCATCGAAAATTAAAAGGATGGGAAAGAATGAATGGTTAACCTAGAAACTGTCCATTTTTATTCATCCCATCCCACTCTGCAGGGCCTTTTTCATCTTGTATACAATTTATACGTCAAAACGTCAAATTGAATTATATGTACATTTAGATTTGACTAAATTTAGATGTATCATTCATTAATAGGAAAAATATAATGAAGTCAAAGGAAGGATTAATATTAATGATAGAGTGATCCTTTCACGTATGCCTTGTTTTGTTGCATCCTGCAATGAAATACCAAAATTTTATATTTTCAATTGACTGATTACTATCTTTAACTTTTTATTTTATTACCTGAGTACGATAGAATATGATAGAATGTATCAAATGGAATAATTTGGTAATGAAAATGTGTGATGATAGAAATGGAAACCTTTTCTTGTTGTTGCTGTTTAATCGCATTATCTTCTCTAACGGTATTGCTATCAATTTCATCATCCTTATCATCGTTCACAACTACTATTGTACGTTCTGTCATTTCTTGCATTGTATTATGCACCATCTCATCGTTATTTTCTCCTTCTTCATCATTTTCATTCTGTGTACCAATTATTTAATTGAATTAATTTAATATGTAAAATTTAAGATAAATCTAATTTTCTATCATCAAATTATACTGTCATTTGCGTACGAAAGCACTGGTAGTTATCATTTCTGTGATTGTGTAAAAAGAAATATTTTTAAATAAACATCAATATCAAAATAAAATATAGGAGAATTCACCAATTCTTGGGTAGCAGTTGTTGTACTTCCATCTTTTCTCCATTCATCCTCCTCTTCTTCCTCCTTTCGTTCCGGCTTATGCTTTTCCTCCTTTACTGCAGTAGTTGCTCCTTCCTCCTCATCCTCTTCCATATTCATCGACCGATCATCCGTTGAAGTGGATGGTACTGATGTTGACATGATCGATGCTTCTTCTTCTTCCGCTTCCGCTTCCTCTTCTTGTCTCTTTGGTTCATGCGATGGTATTGGCTGCAATGATGAAAGCTAAATGTAGAAAGACAGAAATGTTTTAAGAATTATTTCAAATCTACATTTACAGTTATCTATAAATGATAAGAACCTGTATATGAATTTGCACCGATGCTTTAGACTTCATCGATGTATTATGATAGCTTTTTACTTTTGCAATTTGCGGCATTACAGTCATCATTGTTCCTTCTTTTCCCATGTTCTAAATGCTCCCAACGTACTCGTAAGGAACTGATAGATGGCATGTTTTTAGAAATATGTTACTTTCATCTTTGCAATCTTTCAAAGTTCAATTCTATCCCATAGTGGGTGAATGAATGGATTATTCAAATTTCCTTTCCGCATTCATTTTATTTGCAGTTCAAAAGATGGAAATTACCTTCGTCATTAGATCATCATCTTCCGGTGCTCCAGTAGATTGGGTCGTAAATTCTGCACCGAATATCCGTACATTAACACCATCCTTATTTGTATTAAACATTTCTGATGTCATTTGTTCCATTCCTTCTTTATCCTGAAATATTATAACCAATTTTACACTTACAGTTGCACTTTATACGTACAATTATATTTTTCACGTAAATTGCGATTAAATTTCAGGTAAATCGAAAAAGTAGACAAACTGTGATTTACCTTATTTCCTTCTTCTGACATCATTGTCTTCGTCTCATCGTTTACTTCATCCTGTACGAACGTCTGCAAAATGAAAAAGAAAATAATAGAAAGCAAGAATTAACATAACTGATAGGAACTGATAAGTTTAGATTCTATGAAGTCATAAAATGAGAGTGACAAAACATTCAGTTAGGAAAATGATCAATTGATACCGTGTTGTAATTGATAGGATTGATAATATAAGTACATTGTTGAGGAAGTGATTCCAAATATGTCTTAGTTAATTGTTGTGTAGCCGATGATGAATTAAATGCATCATTTTGCAATTGATCATTTGCTTCTAGCACTTGTTTGAAACCAATATCCTGTAAACATGTCTTCCGGTTTTAATAAACTTGTTTACTGTAATTTAGCATAACCTTTTTCACTATAGCAATAGATAATTTAGAGATTGATTATATGAAGATAACTCACAGATCTGAAGTGATAATGTTCATGGGAATGATTTATATGGATTTATCTAAAGATATTAGATGAATGATTTTCAAATAATTATTAAATGAATTTCATTTTAAAGTTATCTAGAATATGAATTTTAAGAGATCAGTATTTTTCAATGAAAAAATCTGAATATCGGGAAAAAAATCTGTATTTGAATTTAAACTTGTATGATGCAAATTTAAGTAACACTTCGCTAATGTTAATTGAAGTGTTTCTATAGAAAAAGAATTTATCAGTTTTGTTGATTAGATGAGATTACACTTTTAACTTGTTTTAATTGCATTTAGTTTGTTCATTTCATTCAAAATTCAGATCAATCAAAGTGTTAGCGAAATTAAACCACGATTTTTTCGCATTTTCGCTTTTTTTTTGATTAATTTTTCTTTTAGTAAAATTAAAATGCAACCGTTAAAAAAAACGTTGTATTTAACATTTTCGAAAAAAAAAATAAGCAAACCCTAAACAAATAACCGCTTCCAGCACATATTTTATTAGATTCCACTATAGAGCACTTCATGACACATTCAATTGTACTGTAATATCAAATTATTGTGATAAATAAATAACATTACATAACAATCTTCTATTCATAAGCCACATATGAAAATAGTGATCACAAATTTGTTGTTTTAAATACGCCAAATTTCTATAAAATACTTCGTTAAAAATTATTTCAATACAGTTTGTTATTTAATTGCGTAAATTAAATGAGAATTTCGTTTGCAAATTACCTACCTGCAAACTTGCGTAACACTATCGATGGGTGTAAATGGATTAACAGGTGCGATAGGTGATGAATCAAGTTGAATGGTAGCATTAGAAGGATGTCCACATTCAGTGGAACATTTATTAACACTATCGATATCCTCTTTACTTCCCATGCATTCTTTGACCAATCGAAATTCTTTAACAGAAATTTCGCGTTAGTTAAATTCCATTCATTATTTCAATTGATCATTTAATTAGATGAGAAAATTGTTAAATTAATTGAAAATAATTATTCCATCCTTTACGCTTACCTTCTATTTTATCCTTGCAAATAAATGCACTAAGTGATGTCGTCTTAGCCAACTCTTCTCGATCTTCACCGGTACATGATTGAGCACATTTCAATAATTTCTTGTGAGTACTGTAATCATAACATTCTCATAAGCATCACAACATAACTTAGCTTCTAGGATCTCTCTTAAATGTATGTTCTTGAGGAGGAGAGAGGGAGGGAGAAAGGGAGAGAAGAATATAATCAATGTTTAATCACAGTATCAGTTTAGTTGATTTGAAATTCTCCTGCAATTTCACTTTGTTGCGTAGTCATTCCTTCCTTTGAAAGAAAAAAATACACCCTGTCCCTGATACTCTCAGGTGAAATCAATGAAATAAGTGGTTAATTTATGATCATCGAAGAGGTGCCATAATTTCAAGACAACGCCTTTTGTGTTGTCAAGGACAAATGTTAAACTTCTAAAAATGCACTTATAACTATCGATGACTTTTAACAAATTAACATATTTTCCTGTAAGTCTAACAATTGTAACAACTGAATAGTAAAATTTTGAAGAATGATTTAAATATTGAACAGAATTACAAAAGGTGATTAGAAATTATTTATTTATATATTTTTTCTTTTTTTTTTTGGCCGACAAAATCCTTGACAAAGGTCAAATTTTAGCTTCAATCAACTGATGCTAAATGATATGTCTGCAAAAAAATTGTTCAACCGGACTATCCTCCCCCCAATCGAATACATTTAAATGGCATTATAGACAATTTTGATGTCAGAAATAAATAATATGAAGAAAAAGTAAAATTCAAATTTGGAACATATAAGAACGAGAAGAGTAATTTCCAATAAATTATACTAAAAGTAAAATTAAGCCGGCTTTTTGCTGATCAAAATGTTTGAGGTACGACGAAGATGAAAATCAGAAATAATTTTATTAGCTACCTTCTAGTAATAAAAAATCAAAGTTGAAATGATTAAATTGTATTGTATTTTGAAGGACGAATCTTTGATTATTATCAAAAATGATCATATTTATTTATTAAACTGCTAATTTTGTTTGCTTATTTGTTCAAATTTTTGAAAATAAATTATTGTGGGCAAACAGCTAGCATAAAAGATTCAGAAGACAAAATACTACGCACCGTTTGATCCGTATTTCTTTAATACGCATATTAGAAGGGGTCAAATATACTTGTACTCGATGGCATCAAAGGAGCCAATGGAAATATTCATTTCCGCTTTATTATCAATATTTTGTAAAGTTGCAGAAAAGGATTGCTCTCCCTTTTATCGCTTTATTGAATACTAAATTAAGAAGTTTCAAGTTTTTTTTTTTTTTTTTTTGAATAAAGTCATTCGTGGTACATATGAATATTCTACAATTTTGGCTTGAAAATTGAAATTAACTGAAGGCTATTTAAATAAAACGTTTTAAATTAAATTACCGCGCATGTTACTTGATTAAC
The DNA here is from genome assembly GCA_900537255.1 of Acanthocheilonema viteae. Classification (NCBI taxonomy): domain Eukaryota; kingdom Metazoa; phylum Nematoda; class Chromadorea; order Rhabditida; family Onchocercidae; genus Acanthocheilonema; species Acanthocheilonema viteae. The sequence goes on along the minus strand of UPTC01000069.1, from coordinate 5,115 downwards.
TACTTATTTACTTTTTCACATATATGTCTCCTATGTATATATTGGCATATGCAAAGAACAGTAGAACAGTTGTTGGATTTTAGAAATAAAAAAATCCATTCAAATAATAACTAACTATGAAAGGAAAAATTTATGGAAATAAATAAGTGAAAAAAAAAGTACTCACTTGCAAAATTCTTCAATATGTAGGATAATCTTTTGAAAATTACGAAGATCAGAAGCAGCAAAAATAAGCGATCCTTGTTTCAAACAGTCATTGAGACATGTGTTTGCGGTTGTCGCAGTTGGTTGCGGTGGAATTTGAGCCGAAAGTGGTACTAAATTAAATTAAAGCCGTCGAAAAAAATTGAAGTTGAAATTGTTAAATTCAAATGATAAAAAATATTTTGGTACAATTTTGCAGATAAAATTGAAATTCTACAATTTACCCATGAGAAATAAGTTCAAACTTATTTTGGTGTTTTATTGTTGGTTGTAAAAAAAGAAAAAATTTTGAAAACACTATTTCTGCAGTTAGCAGTTAGCCATACAGTATGTTAAATGATTACATAAAGACCACCAGTTTCAGAAACTTCTCTAACAACTATCAAATATTTATAAATTTAGTGAAAAGATGACAAATGATGAAGAATGAGATATAAAATGTTAACTTCCGGAAAAAAATCAGATCGAAAAAAAAAAGAGGAGTGGATGATGCATTTTACTGTAACGATTTAGAATGCCAAATAAATCGTTGCAGAAGAATCTTTCTCGAGAGCTCCCTAAATAAGAAATACTTCAAGAAATCAATGCAGAAGAATCCTTCTTGATGTTTCCCGGGATAGGAAGTACATCAAGGAATCATTTCCTTCCATTTTCTCCGCTCATTTCGTTCATTTCTTCGCAAAATGTCCTTCAACAGAAGGATCGCCATGAAATGTTAATGATTACAGCTGACTTCCTTCATCCCAACTAATACTTCGACAATTTCAAATCAATTTCATTTGATGTGTTCATTCAAAGTTTTTTCTTCTTTTTTCTTTCGTTATCCGTTACATACCAATGACTACAATATTTGTTGTGAATTGAGGCATGGAAATTATTTGGAAGGTCATATTGATTGAGAAAAAAAAAAAGGATTATTCGTTATGCGATATGATGAATAGAGAGTAATTTTGATGGTATCAAAGAGAGAGAGAGAGGGAGGGAAAGGAGAGAGAACATTGAAGTGATAATTTGAAAAGAGATGCGATGAGAATAATTTCAAAAGTTCTGATTTTATAAAGTGCAATAGAGGAAATACAACCATTTCTTGTTTATCAAATAAAATTGACAATTACAAATTTTTTTTTTGCTCAACTAAACAGATCTAACTAAAGATAGGTGGAAGTGGTAAGTTTGAAATAAAACAAACAAACCGTAGTGATAAAATAACTGAGAGATTTGCTATCCTGATTAGTAAAAAATGTGTGGATTATACAGTTCGATACAGAAGAGATTGATTTACCGATGAATAATTGATTTCCTTGAATGCATTCCCGAAATGTCTTGAAAAATTGATAAAACTTACGAATTATAGTTAGAATAGGCAATAGAATAGGCAATAGAAGGCACGAAATTTGCATCTTTTTTTCCGCGAGATAGGTATAAATTAATAATCGTTGATTTCCTTCTTTTTTCCTGAATTTGCATTACTGGGAATATTGCCACTTATCAAAATAATCCATTTCTTTTAATTTGAAATGCAATAGGAACATAAAATTCGTACAGAAAAAAATAAGAAATAAAAGAAAAAAATAAGCAAACAAAAAGATTCATTAAACTAGCAGCAAAATTTATGCTAACATTATTCAATTGAAATATAAAAGCAAATCATTCATTGAATGCGATTTAAACATACATGTCTTACTGAAAATATACAACACTATTTTCCTGGTTATTTAACTCAGTTCATTTGACATTTCATTTATCATTAATTAGGCAAATTAAATAAGTTTATTTTGATTGCATTTATTTCATTGATAATATTATTCCTTATATTCCAATTAATTATCAATGATTAATTTCACTTATGCTACATTGATATTTTTGTATGAGTTATTAAATGGTAAACAGTAATATCAAATTAAACAAAATGATAAGTTAAGAAAATATGATATTAAATTGAATTGCTACTATGAAAGCAGTCAGTCATATCGTATAGTAACGACTACTATATTGTATCGTAATACTATCATTTATTTGTATAATTAGGATTGTTAAAAACAAACAATTAAGTTTGTATTTCAAATAAAAGATTGATCATCATATTTAATAGGTCAAAAAATCTGAAGTTCATGGGTCACATACTCATACAAACAGACAGAGCGATAAGTTAATTGCGTCGATGTAAATAGGACGTACGTGAACAAAGTTTATGGAATTTGATGGAAATTTTATAAGAAAGAAACAAATGAGTGCAACTGCTCAATTTGGTTCATTCGGAGGGATGGATGTTTTGATTATCATGAAAACTACCTGTGTCTAAGATGGAATGGGCGTGGTGCAGGTGCGCTTATTTGTCCATTAATGTTGTGTGTGTATGTGTGTATGTGTTGTATGTGTGTGTAGGTGTGTGTATGTGAGTGTGTGTATATGTATGTACAGGGATATGTATGAATATGTATTACTTGCCTGCACGACAATTTATTCTAGAAATTCATACCTACATTTATTGTCGTTAAAATTTTCATAAAGTTAAACTTCCGTGTTGGTTAAATTTATAATTGGGTGAATAATTTTTACTTGTTCTTCCTCGTCCTAATTCCTTCCCATTCATTCTTTTTTCATTTAACCTATTCAATCTCTCTTCTTCCTTCCTCCTCTATTTTCTTTTAAACTTTTCATTCCTTTTTTTTGAAAAAGGAATTTTGTTTATTTTTAAAACGTAAGGACATCTGAACAGAAATATATATATATTTTTTTTGGACAATAATATTATCAATAGATCATTTATTTGATGACAAAAATAATATTTTCTTAATAGGACATGACTTATGTTTCTTTTTCTTAATTTAAAGCCTTTTTAAAAAAAAACATTTCATTTGGATAGGCAAGAGAGAGAGAGAGAGAGAGAGGGAGAAAAGATGAAGCATATGTTTTTGAAATTCACCGATGACCGCTAACATGACCAGCTTATTTGTTATTAATCTCTCAGAAGTTTAATGACAAATGCACCACCTTATTAAATCGGTTTTAGGAACAGCAGCGTTAGTTCATGCTATAAAAATGTCCGCTTAAAACGATTGAAGCGTTAAGAGTGTATACGATAATAACTGGTATTAGTACCAAATATCAATGAATGACTCATTAGGGTATGGTGAATTAATTAAACATACCGTTCTGAATTCTAACCTAACCTGTTTTCACTTCTGCCTTTCATTAAAGACTGAAGAATAAATGTAAAAGTTGCTAAATTGTTTAATTTATCAATCTCTCCCATATTGTCATTCCCATACAAAAAGAACAAAAGTTTTTATTGTAATAAAAATTGTCTAAGTGTTTGGTATGACGCCAGAAATTTTATTTTTTTCATTAATAAATATTTAATAATTCAACGAAGCAATCATCAATAAATTCATTTCTTTTTCGATATTGAGGATAATTGATTGATTTTTACAGGATGAATTCAATTCACTTTTGCGACATTTACATTCCAGCTTAATTTAAAAATGAAATTAAGATTTTGATAATTAGGGAATATGAATTAATAAAAGTTTAAATCGACATAGCAATACTAATTTTTTATTGATATAAAGTTACAATCATTCATCACATATCATTCATCGTTTCATATCAATTATTTTGATAAAACACTTAAAAAATCAATGTTATCGTATTATTCGCCCTTATCGTTATCAATTAATTTATATATTTGATATAAACTATAAATTATTAACAAAGATACTTTCGCTTAAAATTCAAACACTTTCTTTTTCCAAAAAAAAGAAAAAGAAAATTTTGATAGGAAAAAGTGTATATTGGATGATGAATTCATCTTTATGACAATCTCTCAGTAACATTTGGAGCATGCATTCTCGATTTTAATAAATTATTTTATACCGATGGGAGCAGGAAGAGCGGGGCAACGAGGGGGCAGATAAAACAAGAAAAGAAATGAAGTACTCTGTCATCAAACAAAACTATCTTCCACCAATCATGTAACCGCTCCTACTGTTTTTTTCCCCTCCCCCTCTCCCCCTTTTTTTTGTAAAATTAAACTTATTTTTAACATTTTCTGCTCTTAATTTCAAATCAAAATTTTATTTGAAAATGTTTTTTAACTGATATGGGTGGATACAGAAATTTGTTTCACAATAATCTATCACATAAGTGCATACGAAAAGCCGTCATTTCAAGCATATATTTTGCAACAGCAAAGAATTGTGCATCATTGATAAATGTGATGTGACAAATGTTTTGCATCAATTTATCATTTCGCATTAGTGTGATATAAAGATTAAGATTAAAAGATCTTTTAAATTCAATGTAATTATAAGTTGATAAATGCTTCCTGATATTCGTATTAAGAATGAGTGAGAAAAATGACGCAAAACAGAAATTTTATCCATTTTGTAAGTGAAAACAACACCTAATAAAGCGGTTAAGCTTTAAATAGCATAACCCACAAAATACAATTTTGCGGATAATTAAATTCTCAATTGATGGTTGGAAAAATTAATTAATTGCGCTAATTGAATGCAAATAATCGATCGTCGACATAGAGAAAAATGTCTAGTAGCAATATTGTTTCAAAGTAATATTGTTTCACGTTCCACGACCATAAGCATTTCATACATAAGAAAAATTGAAAAGTGATTTTGATGCAAGATTGAAACTGATATCATATAAAATAAAATGAATGTATAAAAGATTCATACAATTACTCAAGTTTAAAGAATTTGATTTTCTTCAGTACAAAGAATAAAAATAAAAAGTACTTTCTGCAACGAAAATAAAAAGTAATTTCAGTTTTGGCCTTATTAACATCAAGCAATTTATGGTTATATTGAGCAATACCAGTAATATCACAAATTGGTGCAGAATTATGATAATGATGATTATAAAATGATGATGCCGGTGATAGCAATATTCTGA
>UPTC01000068.1:32235-81531 GCA_900537255.1 Acanthocheilonema viteae | reverse complement strand
TTTGACGATTTTATTGTAACTATGGAAAGAATCTTAATTATGGCATTGAATTGTACCGGACATTAAACGGTCCACTATTTTGTTGCTGAAACTGTGATAATGCTCAGCTTTGCATCTTCTCCTTTGTGAAGTCTTTTAAATTGCTTCTCATAGTATTATAATGATATTTAGAGCATAGTAATTATTATTTATTAGGATATTTTGATTATTAGTCTTAGAATTCCTGGGTTTCTTTAATCATTCGCGACAAGATTAGCATAGGCATTTTATCGCAATATTTTTTAATCTTTTCTTATTAAAATGGCGCTTCTTTTTTAATAATGACGGCCGAGACTCTGAACTAGTATTGTCGGGACTAAGGATGGCAATAGCAATAAAAAGGAATCAGGTATCATAGAATCCAGGAATTTACTACATTCATTCTGTGATTCATTTCTGTATTGATCTTTTCATAATCTTTTTCCTCATGCAAATACTCCAGTACTAATGCTGAAAATGGTTTTAAAGAATCTATGGGCACGCATATTCCAGAATATTTAGCTCCGATAATTACTGCATTTTCACATTCGTTTCTATGGTTTTATTTTCTATGTTATTTATATTTTTGTTATATTGGCAGGAGCTTGTATTTATTGTTTTGTCACTCCATGTACTGCGGTAGGCATACATCATTCCGAAATTTTATCAGGTTTAAAGCTATCAAATATAAATTTGAGCACGTTTAAGTTCCATCTTTAACTATAAGTTGTAAGTAATATATTCAGATTCTGGCATAGTTAATTGCTGTACTTTATTCGATCTATTATTTTGCAAATGGTAGCTTGAAATTGCATAACAACAAATCTCTTTGGAAGGTTGCTGCAAATTCTAGTCTAAAATTTTTACCTCTTATATTCTTTTTTGTTTATTCAACTTTGAACAAACGGAATCGATAGAGGTCAGTAAAAACGTGAAATCCATTGTTTCTTGTTGCACTATTTTAAAATGTATTGCCTGGTAACAACTCAGGACAGTGTGGTTGTAAAACGATTTAAAATGTTTTAAGCATTGTAAGCACAACCGGCGTAGTTGTTATGATCTATCATTACTGTTTAGTGACACTCTTGTCTAGTGATGTTGTAGAAATTGAGAAGGGTTCTTTTTCTTCTCTGTCGTGACGAATTCATATATATGCTGCGATTTGCGAACAGTTTAATAGTGAAAAACTAGAATTGTAAGTGTTTAATTTAACTGTAATTTGTGATTTTGTTGTGGAATGAAAATTTGGAGAGGAAGAAAAAGGGTTTCGATATCTCAGTTCGGTTACTTTACTCAGATTTTTGAGTGGGGAAAATGCATGTTGCAGATTTTTGGTAAGAGGCAAATGACATCAGTTACGTGGTTTTGTTCATCGTTTGAATCGTCGAGTAATTCAGACCAAACAACAACGGACTATAGGGTAATCAAACATTACGGCTTAACAAACGCATGAATTATCATGATTGCTCAGCATAGAATATATCTGCTAGAGATGCTACAATAAGGTTATGTTCATATGTATAGCATTCGAAGCATGTTTTATTTCAGTTTCGGAAAAAGACGTATGCATCACGTGCTATTGCTAATATGATAACCATAGATTATGAAAAAATCGAGACACCTGCCAAAGTAGCATTTTGTAGTTCGCATGAAGAGGAGGAATCTACGCATTCCCATTCCCTAATCGATCGATTTCCCGTCCAGAATGTGGAACAATTAGCTGTAAATCCAAAAAAAATTAATGAGGTATTGCTTTAGATGTTAGATAAGAGGATATTTACGATCGACTTATTTCACTTTTACTAATTGATGGAGAAGATAATGAAATTTTGATCAGATAAGCAGTGGTGATAAAACGCACACAATTATGTTACAATTTTTGTAAGTTCAAAATATTCTCATTACCAATCATTATATCTGTTTGTTGGTTTCTTTTCAGCTAAGACGATGGATGCAAAAGAAGGAAGGACGATGTCGAGAATGCAAGTTACTTCTGCTCACAGGACCTACCGGCAGTGGCAAATCAACAGCTGTGAAAATGTTGTGTCGCGAACTAAAATTTGAATTAATCGAATGGAACTGTTCCGAATCCTACGATGTATTTTATGATCCGGAGGGAGAGGAAGTTATTTATGAGGAAAATCAAGCAAGTCATATTTTTAAGATGCAAAACTTTCTGCTGATAAGTTTTCAAGTTTCTTGTGTGAAAAATATTCGTAATGCATGTGTGGGAAATGGCGAAACATTAATACATTAATCTGCAACATATAAAATGTCCTACTCATATCATAATGCACTGTAATTAAGATTTTGTTTGTTACCGTTTTAAACTATGACCCAGTTGCTTAAAATATGTTATTTGACGAGTTTGAAACAAAACTAGAATTCTCTCCTATCTTAATTGTTCCAAAATACTAATAGTTTATGGAAAGTAAAAATTCGAAGTAGGAATTTTCTTATTTTTTTAAAAATCTTATTTTTTTAAAAATCATTGCTTAGTTACTTAGCTATCTCCAAATTTTGTGTGCATTATCACGGTACTTCATTTTCTTCAGGTCCGGAAATTTGCCAAATTTTTGAAGTCATCGGATCGTGGATGTCTTGAAAAATCAATTTTACAAAAAGTTATACTTGTCGAGCAACTTCCGAATGTTTTTTATCAGTATTTTTTTTTATAAATAATACTTTTTTAAAGCATTTGCTGAACTGTGGAACAAAGTCTTGTTTGTAACAAAATGTTACGTTTTTCACTTATTCACATTTGACCGAAGTTGTTGTAGTGCTTTTTCTAAATACTAAAATTTAATTTAATTCAATGTCAAAGTAAAAAGAAATATGACTTTAAATACAAGTCTATTTTTCTTTTCAAGAGGGTTGATGGTATATGATTTATCATTATTAATTGTGATAGTGTAGGCAAATGTATTTAATGTTTTTTTTTTACTTAAAATTGCAGAGATCCGTCGATACTACATGCAACATTAAGGAACACCATTAAGAACACGGTTTGTATGTACATATTTATCATGAGTGATGTTGATTCCTGCTGGTATTTAAGTCCAAAACGTATTTTGCCTACAAATATTCGCTATCAGTTAGGCTTTGAGGAATTAGCTTTCAATGCTTCTGCAATCATTTTCTTATCGAAAGCACTACGACGAATTACTTTGCTGCTGAAGATTGACGTATCACCGTTACAAATTAAAAGAATTGCCGAGAATTCCAATGGTTGGTACTACAATTATCTTGATTAATAACAATTACCAGTTGATTTAATTGGATCCAAATTTGAAATGCGATTACAGTACTACAAGATTTAAAGCTTGGTTATATTGTTTTTTTTTGCAAGAATTTTTTCGTTTCATTTTTTTTGCATTATATTCGTTTATAATCACAAATATTTATATTTTGAGATATGAAGCATTTCATATTTTGATATTTTATTTTCAAATCGTGGAAATTTTTTATCTCACTTATCATTTCCAGATTTTTTTACTCTCTCATCTCTAATAACAATGGTTGCAGATAAACGCTTTACATCTCTCTATTTTATTGCAGGTGACATAAGAACAGCAATTCACAATTTGCAACTGTGTTTTGATGGCAACAGAGAATTTGATGAAGTTTGTTGTCTTCATTCCTCAACATTAGTTAATCCATATCATAGTTTGGGAAAGCTTCTTTATGCGAAAAGGTATATGTATAAAATTCTCCTCCGCATAATATTTGAATTATTGCAGTTTTTTAAAAAATATGATAGCTACAAGGATCAAGAGGTCTTGCAAAAAATATAAGATTTCATTTCATTAAAGGATATAATTTTGCGACCAAACTAAGATGACTGTTTTTGTACTTTTATCTATCCTCTAGCTGATTGTTTTAAAACATCGTTCAAGTTTAATACATGAAGGTGCGACAAAGCTGACGGCGACTGGAAGAAAGCTGAAGAAAAGTTGAAAATTGAATTAAGGAAAGTTTACTCAAGAAATTATCCTCCCAAGGATAATGTCAGTGAGGTGCTTGCTAAAAGTGGTATGAACGCTGACAAGGTTACTAATTTATCAGGTTTCATTTGTGGAATTGTATTGATATGTATTCTATTTTAATTTTCTGGCATACTGCATGAGCATCGCATTTTGAGGAAGCAAGCGGTCAATTTTGATATATTTTAATTTTTAAATATTTTTTAGCTGGTGATGTTCTTGCATGAACATGAGCTGAATTTTGCTCCATCGTTGACATCTTATCTTGGTATTCTCAATAATATAAGCCTTTTCGATTCAGCGTCTGGCCGTTGGGAAGTTCGAATGGATTCTAATTTCAACTCATATATGAGTGAAGTGGGTGTAATTCGTTTATTAACCTTTAGTTTTTAAGATTTCTATTCGTAAATAAAATTTAAAGTTTAGTTTTGAATCCAAATTGTAGAACAGTCTATTTTTGAATTCAGAAAGAGTTTGCGGAGATACAGTAAAACAGGTAGTCTCTTTTTCTATTGGAAAGAAAGTTCTAAATTCGTGGCTAACTCTAAGCTGTCAATTGCTAATATACTGTCTGGAATTTTATTGATGAACCAAGAATATGATAACAAGGAAATAATCAAAAAAGATACGAATTCCACTGCTTACAAATTGATTGCTTTTATTTCAGGTGGCAGCGCGATCTATCATTTTTTATAATTTCGGATGCAAAAGCAAACAAGATGAGTTCCAAATTAATTTGCAAATTAGTGTTAATTAATAGTGTCCCATTTACAAGTTTGTTCAAAACCGATAGAAGTGCAAACTTCTACTATTCTACTACTTAGGTTTTGAACGATCAGTTTTGAGTTTCCAAATATTCGAGAAACTAAATTTCTGATTCTTTTTTTAATATTTTGTTACAGGCAGAGGAATGTATTACTTTCATAAACCCCGTTGTTCTGCAGAAGATTTTCAAGTATTTAACAGAGAAAAAGAAATTCATGCTGCCTTTCCTTCACATATTTACGGAGAAATTTTTACTCTGTAAGAAATCTCTTTCGTATTCTTGAAAAGCAGATGTTATTCGAGTTCTGCATAAGAATTTACATAATTTCAGATATTTCAACTTTATGAGAAATAACTTTTGATAAATTTTCGTCTTGCACTACTCTATATAGAGATTTAGTTAATAATAATTTGAACAACCATTTCAATGATTTCAAATATTTTGTCTTCAGAATGATAATTTCCAACATTAATCTAGTAGAGGATAAATTTTGAGTCCTCGATGAAAAGAGAAAGCTGCAGTTATTGCTGTAATTGCAGGACACTTCCATTAATCAGATTTATAAAGCCATCAACGCTGGATAATTATCAATACCAAGTTCTTGTGTCAATGAATTCTGCATTATGTACCAATCTTGTTAAAAGTCAATCTTTTACAAAAGGTAGGCTAAACAGGAAATCTCCGGCAAATGATCAAGAAAACCAATTTGATATCGAAGAAATTGACCTTTCATGATTTTTGCATGTCGTTAGATGCTTTCCATTTTTTTTCATTAGCTTCTTTTATCATTGTATTTCTTTTCATTCGTTATCGCAAAAATGATTCATCATAAGATTAAACTCATTTATCTATTCACAAATTTATGCTCATATTTTTTATTGTTTATAGCTGATTAAAATAGAGAAAAAATAGGGAAATCATAACAATATTGTGGACACTAAGGGTAAATTTTATTCTGATTGGGATCCATATCGAATTCACTAATAGTGATTTGATTGCTCATGAAACATGGAAGAGGTTATCGAATGGATAACAATCACTAGAACAAGTTTGAAAATTTCATTGTTTCATCAGGTATTGGACCATAATTTTTTCCTATTTTTGTTCATTAAATTCACGCACCGTTTGCGTCAATAAAGAAATAAAGATGTGAATTAAAGCAGAAATTGAAACTTGCTAGTTCATATTTCATGTAACAATATTTTTTTTTATTGTGCAGCCTCTATTCGAGCTTTATAAATTTTTTTTAGATCATTAGATTGCCAGCAAATTCATCTTCAGATGTTGAGGAATTATTACTGAATGCATTCAATTTTATTTCTGACTATTTGCTTTCCAAATAAAGACTAAATTCAGACAGTAAGGAAGAACTTAAGTTGTTTTTGCGAATTTCTTTATTAAGCATACCAAGCCTTTGTGGTGAATACCACACATATTGCGTTTACCATAGTTTTGAAATCGTTAGGCTGAGTCGGGCAACGAAAGTATCCCATCTGAATAAATGTATTTATCATTCCTTGGCTAATCATTATCCTATTTTAACTGCTAGCTAAAATTAATTTGTCAAAACCTTATGGACAGAAATGATTAATGAACCAGTATTATTGAGAATTAATCTTTATTGAAAGCCGTCAATAGTCCCGTTGTAGTGATTTTCCTAAATTAGTTAGACAAAACAAGTGCTTTCGTTTGAAAATATAATATTAAGTCATCAAATATTGAAAGTTCCGAATAACAACGTGGAATTATAAATTTTTATTAAGTATAAAATGGAGAAATCCTGAATAACATTTTCTCTCTTGCCATTTCAGATTATCAAGCCTGGAACTTATGATTCTGCTTATTGATAAAACCTTTGGTATCAAATTCGCATCTGATATGTAATTTAACACTTTCTTTGAGATCATCACCAAGCTGAGAAATAAGAAATAACGTCGCAGGCATATCTTTAATGTCACATTCTGAAGGCGATAATTACCCGTAGGCGCATTTGTTTATCGCAAAATGAACGAAACATTTGCCAGCATCATTTTCTTCCCATTAGAGTAGACGTGTTGTTCTCGTGTGATTTTAGGTGTTTGTGGACATCGAAATTGTTTTTCTAATTAAATTATATCCAATTTTCAACAATCTTACCAGCTTTTCAATTGAAAAATTAACGAAAATCAAATCAAATCATTGATTTTTGAAACTTACAAACTTTTTTATTATCTGTACTGTTAAATATGCAATACCTTAGAGCACAGAAAAACAAAACCCCAATTTTTCTTTTAGACTGTAGCAGACTTCCTAAACTAGCTGTAAAGTTTGTTTACAGAGAGAAAAAATACGGCTTTCTGATTAGCTGAAAAAAAAACTTTTCAAAAGTGAAAAAATTTATCATTGGAAAAAGAAAATTAACTTAACCGGAAGATATAAAGAGCGGAACGTTTAAAATCTTTACCAAATATTGATTTCCTCTTTTTTCTTTCTAATAGTAATGAAAATTTCTGATTTAGATTTCATTCGGAATATGCCTTGCTTATTTTTTACTTATTTTCAACCTATGAACCCAATTCCAAGTGAAATAACTGATAATATAAAAAATCCTCTCATTATTCTTCAAGAATTCTTTATGAATAATATAAAATTAGAATTCATAAATGTATTACTATTCGCATATTAACATATGAATCCTTCCTTCTCCACAGAAACATAAATATAATTCACTTGAAAATATGTGAAAATAATAAAATGTTATGTATTTCTAGTTTATAATACAGCGATTTCAAATATGGCAAAGTTGCAGGTATATTTTGCCTTCCGAATTTATTGTTGTGCACTACTTCAAAATAAAATATGGTAGGATAATATATATTTAGGTTTGTGTCGAGAGGGATTCGTATGTTTAATGTGGGATTTTCAGGGGAAATTTCAGTTTCGGTCTAATCGAATTTATAACCTGCAAAGGCTATGAACTTCGTAACTTAGTGTGGTTTCAAATAACTAAAAAAACAAAACTGAAATATTATCAAATTCACTTCATCTTGCTGCACAATGATAGAACTAATTAATTAAATCGATTTAAACTTTCCAGGGCAGTGAAATATGGAGCGAACTACACAGCAATTAATACAGTAAAAGATTTTCTCTGACCAGTATTTATGAAAGTTGGAAGCTGTGATAAGCAGTCATAAATTTTTCTCCAGCTAAAGAATAGTACTTCAAAATGGCTAACTTCAGCCAAGAATAAAATAATGAAAGTAAATGGATCAATGGAAGTTATTATAATGTGCATGCACTATTAATTTGTAAAATATTAGATCCGAGAAGTTTTGAAGTAGTGAATTAGAAAACAAAACTTTTTCCTTTGATATTTTAATCTTTCTTTTTTTGATTGCTTGTGAATTACATACTGTTAAGAGGAGGGTCAGTCACTGCAAGTTATTTGTTACTGTAAGCAAATTCAATTATTCAATTCCAAATTTCTGAATGAAATGAATGTCCTATGGGAACAATTAATTGATTCGCTAGACAGCTTACAATTATGATGCTCTATCACACTACTCCAATTAAAGAAATCGGCCTTTGCCCAAAATGTGTTGAAAATTGAAAACTGCTCCTTCTCTGAAGCCTTTTTGTTAGGTTTTTTTAATTTGAAATAGCGATGAAATTTCTGAAATCAGTGATATTTCAAAAAATCAGAAATCATTTCAATCACATAGATTGTCTCATTGTTCATTTTGCATGTATTTGTTAAATCAATTTAATAATGTATTTTCTTCTATCTAATTGAATTTCTTTTTTTTGCACAAGTCAATAACTTACATTTACCATAATAATATTCATAAAACAATGCAAAATAATGTGTCGTTTCATAAATTTTTCTGAAAATAACCAGGAAGTTGACAAGTACTGTCACAAATTATTTACAGAGCTGTGTGAATTTTTTTTACAAGTTAACTTTGTTCAGATTAAACTGGACAAATTTAAATTATATTAAAATTGTATGATGCTGAGCTGTACAACTACTGCATAACTTCCAAGCAGTTCTAACTAAATGAAATAAGCTTTGAGCAGCTGTATGATTTACAAATACGCTCATTTTTGCTTTTGGTCATTCTGTTTATTCATCGATCAATCTATCATCTCCTAAAATGCACGTCTATTTGTTCAATTTAACATAAATGTGGTATAGTTATCATAGTAATAATGGAGGAAAGTCAAATATTATAATCAATCAATCAATCAGATCACTCATTCATTCTTCATTGATTCAATAAAGAAAAGAAAAATTGAATTGATAAAAAAGAAGGGGAAAGAGGTGGGGACTTCTCGATCGGATCTTGTCGGATGATCGATTTACTGCTCTATCAACATACTTGAGTTATAAGGTAGATTTCTACCTTCCAGTTATAATATAGCTCTGAAACTCGATTTATTCTCCACTTTCTACCACCACCACCGCTATTGCTATATTCCGTTGAATTAACTTCTCCCTTTCTCGTTCTCTCTCTCTCTCTTTCGTAAATTGCGCCTATTTCTGAAACTCTTTTTATGTGTCATTGCCAAGATTGCAATAAATTTCTTAAATTCGTTTCTATTGAGACAGTATCTTTTGGCTTTAAATAACCAGCTCTTGTTTGCATACCAAAAATATTGTGCCATTAAAAGTATTTCAAAAAATGTCTTTCCCACATTCACGAGCGCAATCGGAAGTCTTCTCAGCATCCCAATATGATGGACCAATCATTAAACGATCACGTATGCAACTTAATTATTTCATCATTCCAACTTTCATCTTATCAGTTGTTGGCTTAGCATGCTTATGGACATTATGGTACTATATGAGGTAGATTTCCAGTTTTTGTTGCTTTTATAATCATATGTATTTTCATGACATATTGCATTGATATTTTTTATTTTTAAATCTAAATGATAAAGGTTTATTAAAGCCAAAAGAAAACATATTTTTACATGAAAAGATTTAGTATCAGTTAATTTCATTTCTGCGAGAATTTTTCAGTTTCACGACCGTATTCCCCTATCATCATCGAGTATTTCAATGTCGTGACGTTCTCTTCTATAGGCCCAATTTTCAGTCAGAGGATTTCAATGTCTATGTATCCTATGCTCTCCTTTATGCGCTTGGTTTCACATTACCGCCATTTGTTGTATGTCATAGCTTTAATCAAATTATTTTAATCAGTTCATTAGTCAAAATTCTAGATAAACTCGTTCAGGTTGTAAAATTTTTGTGAAATTTTGAAACCAAAAATTTTGACCAATTTTTAATTACAGTTGATTGTTTTATTTCTCTTAAAATGGCTATTATTTTTGATGAATAAAAAATCATCCATTTACAGATTTTCTGACTCATCTTTGGCTCCTGTTTTTTTCTTACAAGTTCTTATTTTATTTATAGATGTTTATCGGTGAAATAATGTTTTGGCTATTCTCCACAAAACCGAGGAAGGCAGTTTATGCTGGTTGTGGCGAATGTAAAATTCATTTATTAACTCGACGACTTATGCGATTTATCGGTCAGTCATCCAACACAGCAACAATCACTCATTTTTTATCAGCTTTTTTAGCCAAACTTATTTTTAAACTGAATAAAGTTAAAAAAATTCTTCCAACAAAATTTCATCACTCTAATTTTTACTGAACGAAAACAATGGAGTACTAAGTCACGGTGAATTACGATGTGAGAATTACATTTTTTTTAAACCACTCATAAATTATTTGATTTAAAAAAACAGCAGAACCTAGAATTGTGCATTCATTTCATGATTTTAAAAATGTTCTTTTAAATACTAAATATATTGAAAAATCAAAATTTTGCTTCTCAAATCACCAATTGGTCGCTAAAAATTTTTAATTTATAGATATTTGAAAAATTAGTTTTATCTTGAAATAGTTTTATTTTACTTATGAAAAAGAAGGATTAATATGCGATGACCTTGAATTGCAGGTGTATTCATGTTTGGTGCACTTATAACACAAATATTTGTTTATGCGATCAAATTTATGACTGGTTATCATCGGCCATATTTTTTGTCCCTTTGCAGACCAAACATAAGGTTCTCTCAATTATCGCTTTTCTTCTTACTCCAATGCTTCTGTTTACTTTTGTAAAAGTTTGTCTTTAAGTCAATGTATATATTTCATTGTTTAACGAAGAAACATTTCGATAATATGATCTATAAGTAATTAATTTTATTACAGTGTACTGTTACAATGTTTTTTAAAATTTTTTTAAAAAAACCTTCTTAAATTTGAATGAATTTGAGCTAAAAAATTTCATCAAAAGAAACAAATGAATTGGCTTTTCAACAAAAAAGAATTAAACCTATTTGAATTTCAACTTTGTTGACAGTTTGCAGAAATTATTTTTTAAATTTATGATAGAAAAAAGTCTCATAGCTCAAACCTTCCACTTAATCTTTTCCTTGAAAGAATATTATACAATAAGGAAAATTGTCTAAATCCTGAGGTTCTAATCAAGTCATCTCCCGTAATATTAAAATTATCATCTTTGATTCTCAAGCAATCCTTAAAATATACTTCTAAATATCGGAAAAGCGAAAAGAAAACTAATATCAAAAATCTTTTAAAAAAGAGGAAAAATTGGATTTCTTATCAGTCCTCAAATATTTGCGTCAGTCTTCAAATATTTGCGCTTCAAAATCCAAAAATTTAGAGAGCTGAAATCAAAAAAATAGCAAAATGTTGGACTCTTCAATTTGTAGAATGATTCAGCCAACAAATACATATTTTAAATGTTTTAATTAAATGCTTTTTTTAATTTATAAGTCTTTACCAGACTTTCTAGTAGAGTAATTTTTGCTTTGACGTTTTTCTCCAATACAAAAGCCATAGATGAAATTACAGTGCATGTACAGGACCGCTCGAGCAATCGCCATCACCATCTCCCTTCTTGGCCTGTTTAAATCGGAATCCAAACGATTTGCGCTACGCTTCACTTTCATTTCCATCACTCCATGCGGCATTTTCATCATTTTCGTGCACATTTGCTTCGGTAACTAATTTGTTTCAGTGCAAAAACAAACAAACAAAAAAGCAAAGTTTTTAAAAACATTAACTCTGATACTGATCTATATCAGTCTCTCTATTTTGATTTTACACTGTAGTACGGTAATTTTCTTAATCTTATTAAGTTATGATATTTGCCCTTCATGATCCTATCGAATTTCAGTAAACAACATGAAAGTGGAAGTTAAATTTTGCTATTTTCTCTCAGTTATTTCTGTTAAAGAATAAATACTATTGAAAACAAAGAATTTCATAAATTTCTCATTTAATATTAAAGCTCTAAAATAACGAATTGAACTAACTTATCATTCTGAGTGATAACTTTATAGTGCTACATTTATTACATGATCAGTCTACGTAGTGCGCCTTTGCTGCGACCATTTCTCATATTTGGTTTCATGGGTCTTACATTAATTGATTCATTTTCTCGAATCAGTGGTTACAAGAATCATTGGAGAGACATTTGGGTTGGATGGTTGATCGGTTTTTTTATCGCGCTTTTCCTGGTAATTATTATATTGACTCTTTTTAAACAAATTTGAAACTATTTTTATCCATAAAGTATCCATTTTTTTGGCAAAATTTCAATAGTAAAATATAATTTTATAATC
This sequence comes from Acanthocheilonema viteae, assembly GCA_900537255.1. Taxonomy (NCBI): domain Eukaryota; kingdom Metazoa; phylum Nematoda; class Chromadorea; order Rhabditida; family Onchocercidae; genus Acanthocheilonema; species Acanthocheilonema viteae. The sequence goes on along the minus strand of UPTC01000068.1, from coordinate 69,118 downwards.
CATACTGTGAGTTTCATATTCCTTCTTATATATTCTTAAATTTTCCTTTAAATAAAAAAGAATTAAAATTAAATTAATCAGCAATGTATTTTTTGTATTATTTTTAGTGTCATTCTGTCCAGTGTTTCCAAGAGCACTATTATTATTCAGCAAAAAAACCGATAACATTGGAGGAGCGCGTAAGTCCATTCTTTCAGTGGTTTAGATTACCACGTATACAAGCGCCTTCTTTGAAAGAAGAATACACGTAAGTTTGAGATAGCTTCTTATAGTGTATTTATTCATTTCAAAAAACAGCTCTAAAATTATATTTTACGAATCAAATAATTAGCACATTATTGATTTTTATGATGCAATTACTTTTAATAATGGAAAAAAATGACGCAAGGATATTTTAATTTTTGATGCCTTCCAATGATAGGGTCTACGAGGAAGACATTCCACAACCGATAGCTCCAACATCTACCGCAGCACGTCATCGTCGAAGTCAAGATCGTACCTATGAGGTTACTACAACAACCGAAAGCTTTCATCGTACCATTTCTCCACCACAGCAACAGCAACAGCAAAACGGTTACAGTAGTTATTGATTTATTGAAATCTATTGGAAATTGTACATTTTTTCTATCAATATAAAATATCGCTCACTTTTTGCATATTAGAAAAGTCAGATTAAAAGACATCTTCCAATCAAAAATTTCAATGGAATCTTAAAATGGTTTACTTCAATGGCTAAATAAGATTGAAGCGCAATGGGACGTTTTAAAGTGCTTTAAATTAATAGCAGATCAATGGTAATCGCTTTAAATAAGACATGTAATCTATGAAGTCTCATATTATGAGCTTTATTCGAGAAATTTAGCGTGGGAATGCGCAACTGGATCGAGATGACAATGATAACTCGTCATCACCATCTGACACAGAGCTTTTCGGCATTACTGTAGCGAGCGTATGATAACATTATTGAGATCAACTGTTGCAATATTTCAATTATCACTTATTGTATGTTTCTTTGTCTCTTCCTTGAACCGGAAGAAAAGGACAACGAGTGACAGAACAGTTCTCGACTCTACGACAAAGTGTCACAAAAAATTGCAGAGATTCTTCTATAAATAGCGATAACAATTCTCAATGATTTACTCAAGCTCAATAATAGATCTTAAAAGTGATGCTGTAATGAACCGACACTAACCAGAAATATCCATGAGACGACTTCTCAATGCTATAATGTTCCAAATAAGTCAAGTGAGGCATAATTATACTTAAATTATAATTATGCATATCAAATTGTTCATAAAATAAACACTGTCAAGAAAACAATAGAGTAAACAGAGAACAGTGCATCTCGAGAACTCGGGATATCTCTGACACATTTCTCTAACTGTAGTGAATCTGAGTAGAAAAACGACATTTCTACTTGTGAATGTCAAAACACTTAGCTTTGATCAAGTTGTATGGTCATAATCAAACAATTTTTCTTCTTTCCGCATAGAAAAGGCAAAATTAATTAATGAGATCATATATATCATTGTCAATTGATTAAAAAGATTTCTTTCTAATCCAAAAAATCTTCAATTCAAAAAAAAAAAAATTATTCGTTTGACTTTAAGAAAATAATGCATACCAATGAATTAAATTCAGTCATCTCATTATAATACCAAATACAGTAAGTCAATTTCTTCAGAATGCAATAGAAATACAATTGTAATTATAAATTAGCATCTTGGGAGATATTTCATCTAACATTATTCTCAGCTGTAGTCCATGCATCATTCGAATTGCTGCTTTCAATTACTACTGGAATTTGCCTCAACCTGCAAATTTATAATAATTGCAGATTCAAAATGCACACTATATTTTTATAAAAATATTCTAAAAAATAAAAATTTTCTGATTCATTTGTAAAGGTTTGTCATTGTAATGGAAAAATCTTTTTTGAAATCAAATATAGTTCAATTACTCAATGCATTGTGGTGTAACTTTTGGAATGAATTCGGATGCAGAAAGTGAACAAAGCTCCTCAAGATTAAAATATGCAATAGTAGGGATAAAATAAATGATAAAAAAGAATAATTTCTGGTAGTTGCCGTTTACAAAACCCCAATAGAACGGGGATGATTGATTGTTGTTTTGAAGTATAATTTGATGATATCTGTTACAATTTTAGTAATAATAAATCATTCATTTATGATACAATTTCCATCAAAATTATCAAGAAATTTTTGTTAAAAAAAATTTGATTCTTTTAAGAGAAGATTTTTCGTAAATGTAATAGCTAAAATAGAAAGAAAATAAACAAACCTATCAATAATTTGTTGCAAATATTTGTAGTTAAATGGAAATAATCCTTGAGCAAATGCATTTCGGACACGACTACTCATCGAACAAAAAAGAGCAAATGTAATGCAGGAATTGAGCAATGAAAAGATGTCAAATAAATCTCCCAATAATTCAGATCTCGTAAAACTTGTTCCCTTCACCGATGACAAAACCGAAAAAACACCTTGTGGTAACTCCACGACCATAAAATTTATCATAATTACCTTAAAAAAAATCAATTCTTCATCTGCTGATTCTTAACTAACCTAGCGATAATTCATCCAATTTTCTAGCTCTTTGTAGTTTTCATCAAGTTCTTCAGTATTCATATCTTTCATTCTTCATTTTACCTCTTACCATCATCTCCAGAGGTAGTTGTAAAGAAAAAGTTGTAAAAAAAACTAAAATACTTCATTGAATCCGACTCAAATTAGACTTTCAGACAACTTCGTTTGTGGGATTGTTTAGAGTGCACTAATCAATTCATCATTTTTATATTCTTTTTCCCATTTTTCGATTTTCTTATTATTTGCTACGTTCAATTCAAATGATCGATTGTATAAATTATCAAAAAAAAATGCTCGTTCTACTTGCTTATAAATAAAAGATTTCATTTAGAGCGAAAAATTTCATATATGTAAAAATTTTTTGTGAATCCAAACGATTGATTTAGGATGCGAACATATTTTTAGAAATGTTTTAAGCTGTCTGCACTTATAAATATTAAGTATTAAAAAAATTTTTCAAGAATTTTGATAAATTTCGGATTACAAAATATTTTCACCATTTAAATTTTATAATTTTCAAATAAGCAAGAAATGAAATAAAAAACTTCTCGAAGGCAAAACGTAATTTTCTATGTTTTGCACGTAATGCACACAATAATGGAACAGAAAGTGAAAATTTTCGCATACCATAGTGATGTATGTTATACGTCTACATCTTTTTTCGCGTGTCGGTGACGTAAACCTGATTGATAATAGCTGAATCTGACGTAACTTCTGGATTAGCAACACAGTCATTACAATCATGATAGCGCATGGGATCAATTTGCACATAATGCCTAGAAGCCAAAAGTTTACTTGTCCAAGAGCAGTACTGCTAGCAAGAATGGTGAAACTAAGTTCATGCGTCGGAAGATTGCTTCTAGACGGATATCGTGCCGAACATTCCCGATGTGATGGTACTTTGCGCACTTCGGAGTTGAAAAAGAACGGTATGCATAGCAAGACGGCACCGATGTTGATTAATATTATGGTACGCAAACATTTCTGTAATTTTAGTTTTTAAAAGATTTTCCTCAAATAAAATGATTTTTTTCCGTCTATGAATAAAACAATAATTTCAATCTTGATAACTCTCAGTAAATGATCCCGATTTCTGCTAACAAGTCTTTATCATTTACCATAAAAAAATTGCTGAAAATTGTTTTGAGGAACTAACACTGTAACTAAACCAAAGTTCAGTTATTCTTGTTTGATGGATTTGATTCAACGAGATAAAACGAATGATCGATAATGCAATCACATGGAAAACACCGCTCATATAAACCACCACCGATGCATTTACCGACACCTACAATGAATGATTCCCGCGAAAATATTAAAAATTTGATGTTTAATTTGTTAAGCTTTAAAAGTCCATTTTTTATCATTAAAAAGAAAATATATATTTTTAAAACGATAGCTATCAGTAACTTCATGAACATGTATTAAATGTCATATTACGCCACATACTTAGCGTTGCATTATTTTCATTTTAAAGTTCATTCACATTTTGACTGAAAATATTTAAAAGACAAATATTTAAAAGACATTCTAAAAAAAGTTTCCAAAAAAATGCATCTTTTTTAAAAAGTTGTACACATCAATCCAATAATCTAAATATCTGAATTCAATAGAATTCCGTACTAAATTTAGATTAATAAGATTTTTTGATTCAATTTGGTTCATCATTCGAAGGGTAGAAATTTTTTCAAATAATTGAAGTTCATGAAATCAAGTTTTAAGTCTTCAATTTTGCATAATTGACGATGAAGTGAAAAATCTTTTAAAAATTCCTTCCTATATTATTAGCTAAAAAAAGCATACCAATAATGTAGCTACCCATGCATGAGACCAAAATTGTGATATACAATACACATCACTGAGATATTTAAATAAGCTGGAGTAGAAGAAATTCGCACATAATGCAATTTGAGTACTAAAAAAATTCCAACCTAAATTCGAGACTGATAAAAAACCTGATCACAAAATTGATTTTCCTTAGCGTATAATAACTCTAAACAAAGTACTGAAAAATAATTCCTTATTTATTGTCTACGAAAGATATACTGCACAGAAGGCATCTTTCGGCAATTTATAATTAAATTTAAATTTATTCTCATTTTGAAGTTTAGTTGTTACATCATCAGTTTTCCAATTTTTTTGTACAAAACTATTTGAGAATAAGAGAGCTAAGAAATTATGCATTTATTTAACTTTTAGTTGTTTCTGACAGATTCTATAAATTTATACGACTAATTTAGGTTAATTGTACCGACGAAGCATAAGCAATCATATTAGCAAAAATTGCCTACTATTTTTTTATTTCAAAATTTTCCAATGCTAGAAAGCTTTATTCAGAAAATGATAAATTGCGATAAGGAAGATTGATTTAAAATTCACAGATATAAAATTTCAATAAGAAGAAAGATAAATTATTATTCTATAATCTTAAAAAGAATTTAATTAATGGTTAATTCTGTCGAAAAATTATGCAAAATTTATCTAAATAAAAAAAAAAAACTGCTGCAATACATAATATTTGAGGACGAAATGCAATTTAAAATAATTTATGCTACGAGATTTTAATTCGTAACTTAATTATATTAAAAGTAAATATCACAAATGATATATTCTGTGGAAGAGCTTAGATCCTCGGCTGAACTGTAAAAGAGTCCAGGTCTGTCCCAAGGATGTATCTAAAAAAGTAAAACCAATGTAAATCAGTAAGTTGTATTCAGTTTATATAAATTTTACATAATTTTTTAATAAAATTTGAAGTAAACAGCCATTTTTAAAAATGGTAACGAACTAAGCAAACTTTTTAAAACATTTTTGTTTTCATACTATTGCATTAAGAGATGATGCCATAAAATGGAGAAAGATATTTCCTTACAAATAAGTAATGAATACGTGAGAAGGAAAGGGTGTTAAATCCAATATTATAGTAAATTATGAATTAATTATTGTTAACTATTTCTTAATTCTATGAAAAGGAAATGAGGTAATTTTTATTGAAATGTCAATGTTTTATATTTTTTTGTTATTGATGTTGCTAATTTAATAATTAATGAATTGAAAAAAATTATGAACACTGTTTTCTCTTGTAAAATTGAACTAAAATCTTCTAGCTCAAACGGTCACTTTTAACATAATTCAGCAAAATTGATCAATTTTTGGTATCCCTAAAATTTTTGCTTAAAATTCTTTCAGGTTCAATAGTTTGAAAGGCTGGAAAAAAATTTTGAAGATGTGTTGTGTTTCAGTTTTTTTTAAGTTGTTGAAATAATGAAATTCAAACTTTAATGTAAAACCACTGATAAAAAAGATTTAACTCTATCAGAATGGATTACCATTTGATGATACTAAATTATAATATTAAATTGCTATTGTTAGTCTAATATATTGACTATACCATTAATACCATTAATTTTTGTAAGAAATCAAATGGTAAGTCTAACTCATATTCAATACTTTCATTGATAATGACTGCAGAAATTTGTCCACAATTTTTGCTTTTTCTTTTTTAAGCACATAATATTTGTGCTTTTAGAAATTGGAAATAATAAAAATAAAAGAAAAAAGAAATAGAAACCCAACGAATTAATTTTAAGGAATCAAATTTTTTCCACTTCATTGTCTCTCTTTTGTTTTCTTGCTTGCCTTTTCTCTTCTTTTATTTATTGGGTTGTAATTCAACTCTCAAAATTACCTAAGCGTAAGGCGAAAACACATTTAATACTTGAATGGTATTAGAAATCAAATAGTTGTTTAATTGGAAATTATTCTACAGAATAAAAAAAGTTTTTTGCACAGAAAATTTTGAAACGTAAATGAGAAAAATGAATAAAAACATACCATGACATACTGATCATAAATAAGTTATTTGGATTAATCATTGAATAGAATATATGAATTGAGATGACATGGCCAATAATTCCCGCAGTACAAAGTACCAAAATGATAGCTGTCTTGATATGTACTGATAATAACACCTTATCGTCTTCTGATAACATTTGAAAGTAAGGGAGCAATCAAATGAGCTCTATATAAATTGTACAACCAAAGTTCTAAAACGGAATGAATAATAGATTAGAAGAAACAATTTTGTGGGTTAAATCTCAACCAAAAATAGAAATGATGGATATGAAAGTGGATTGTTGAAAATGCAGTTAGAATCACTGATGAATTTAAATTAATTTAGTAAAACCGATAGAATATTGAAATAATAAAATGACATATATATAAAATTGTTAAATATGAAATAAAATATATTTTATAATTTTTATTTTGTAACCATTTAGGAGATTGGAATGTGAAAAAATGCATCAAAGAACAATTTTTTAAACTGATTTACAATCAGTAATGATGGGAAAAGAAAGAGATAAAAGAAGTCATACAGATATGAAAATCGAATTTGAAGAAAATTTGGGAACATAATTAAAATTCAAAACATCTTTTCCAGGAATTCTAACGTAAAAGTGAAAGACGAAGTAGAATATCGAAATTAAACATTATATGAAATTTAGAAATTAAGTATGTAAATAAATTATTATCTAAGTTTTAGAAAAATGAATCGAAAAAGGGTAAAACTGATGAAATTACAAACTTTTACTTTCAGTATACTCAGTAATATAGACATTTAATATAAAGTTATTTAAAAGGTACGAAATAAATATAAGTAATTCAATTGAAAAACAAAATAAGATAATTTTCTCTTCCAAGTCACCGAGGAAGTAAACATTGAAAAATTAGTGTTATTGACGAAAAGACTCGAGTTGAGCAATGAATAATTTAGCTTAAAAGTTTTACAGATGGAAGCTGAAAATAGAAAAAGATTTTGAAATTTTAGAATTGATCATACAAATCATTGGGAACAGAGCCAAATAATTACTGATAAAGAAGTCTTTGATCCAAGTTCTACGAACATCCAAATTAAATGTTTTAAAATTTTCTAAATTTTATTGTTTTGCGATAATTTCATTGGAAAGATGAGCAAGTTGTTTAAAAAAAATCTTTTTAAATTTACTAGGCTTCTATAAAATTGTTTTTTCTGGAGCTCTCAATGGAAGTTTTGTTCCATTGAAAATAAAAATTCATTAAGTTAACAAATTGTTTAGCATTGTAGAGTATTATGAAACCGTAAGAAATATCTTACAAAGAGTTAAACAAAAGTAAATAGAGTGATTAAACTAATTGAAGTTAATTAGTAGGTTAAACTAAGGTTAAAATAAAACTTTTGCTTATTTTTTATCAAGTAGAAATTAAAACAATACGAGCAGTAAAGTGCTCATATTCTTCTTTCAAACAAGAGAAGCTTTCTTTGCTGCTCGCATAAATTTTTCAGATTCAGAAATTATTATTAATCTTAGAAAAATAAAAAATAGTAAAGTTCAATTTGTCTAACAAAATAGAAACTATTGAATTTTTAACAATTAGAAATTTTGTAATTTATTTCAGTCTTTTAAGAACTTTTTTCTTTTAGATTAAACTCTTAGAAATATATTAGCTAATTATAGTTGCAAAAATAAATAAGAATAACGAGATGACCGGATTAATGGCCACAAGCTCAGGCTTTCGTTTGCATTATCGCAGGCGTATTTGCTTGCTAAATAAATAAATATATCGTCCTCTCGGCGATGTAAAATTAAACACGAAATGTTAAGCATCAATCTATTCCACTGGCCTCAATTCTTTATTTGTCCTGTGTTTATAGGCAGCTTTTTCTTTAATATATGGAAATGAAGTCATCCCTGAAAATATACCCTTTTTTTTATATCCTTTCTTCCACGGCTCATCCGTATTATTTTTTCCAGTTAATCTGTTTTGATATCTTTTTTGTCTCGATCTTAAATTCATTTCAAACATTTTCTTCATAAGAACCACTGAACAGCTTTTCAAATTCTTAGATTACAATTATTGCTCACCATATACTTCTTGCGGAACAATAATGCTTCTTCATTTTTCATGTTTTTTTTTTCAGGTTCCATTCAATTTATTTCTTCAGGTTTCCTGATATTAAAGAAGCTTCACTGAAACTTGAAAATAGAATCAGAAGATTATTGTATACATTTCAAAAATAAGTTTTTTGCCTAATATTAAATTGAAAATTTAAATTTTCCATAGACTTTAGATAAATTGGAGCTTCTTAAAAAATTTGGATCTTCACATTACAATGCCGCATCTTCTGTCCTTTGAGGTGGAAGAGAAATTAGTCTTTTTAAGCTTTAAAATAAATTTTTGGTCAAAGCATCTGAAGCTATAATTGCTTTTTGCACTACTTCTTTCTGAATTTTAATTCAAATGAAAGCGCAAAACCAAGTCTCAAGAAAAAAAGGATTATAGGTTTTTTTTTTCCACATAGCACAAAATGAAAAGTTGGGATTTGAATGTACATTAAAAAAGATAGTTTATCCGCATCGAAAATATAAGTGGTTTGAACGTATATCAGTTTTACTTGTGGGAATAATGTTCCAAAAATTCATTATTATCCGAAAGTATAAAATCTCGAACTTGAGGGATTCCTTCATCATTTTTTCTGGTCCTTGCTGCGGTACCATTGCTATTTTAAGAAAAATGAAAATAAATCACTTTTTAGAGTGGAGAGGATATTCGGAAAGAAAGGGCAAAATTATGCACTGAAGCAGGAGGAAAATTGCTTCAATGCATAATTTTGCCAAACTGATATACGTCCAGACTATTTATATATATAAAAAGCACAAGTAATGCATAATTTTAATTTGAAAAAAAAGACAATCAATTTTTTCACATCTAAAAGTGACCAGATTTACATATTCCGCAAGAATAAAACTCTATCCCATAGGAGGAACGAATTTCACAAGAATAAAATTTCGCAAGAATAAAACTCTCACTTTTCAGGTACATTTTTAATCTCAACTTATGATATGAAGTGAAATGAAAACTTTGCTAAAATAAAAGTTGACATGTTGAAATGTTGAAAGAAAAGGTTGCTAACTTTTTTAAGAAATTCACTTTCTGTGTAAAAATTCTTCCATTCCATAATAATTTCTCTTTTTCCATATTTTAGAAAGATTTATTTTCAAAAACCGACAGAGAAGTTTTTTTCGTATGTTTATTTTTTTACAGTAGCATCAAAGTTTGAAATTTTAGTTGCTACATATAATACTGACAATAATGAAAAATCATATTTTTTTATTTTTACAATGGGAAAAAAATTTCAAAATAGACGAAGAATACTTTTTTTGCTTTGATCAACATTCCCGTCGCAGTGAACATTTGCAATATCGCACTATGTATTGCATAATGTAAGAGATCCCATAATATTTTGGAAATATTATGTAATTAAATCGATAATTTGTACAGAATCTTTTTCCATCCAATTTTAATGATTCTGAAATATTTGAAAAAGATTGCATACTCGAATTCTTCTTTTCAAGAAAGATAAAAATGAGAGAAAACAGATAAGATCAAAAGAATACTGCCATCTATAGAACAAATCATTATTTTGTCTGTCATTCATTTTGAAAAGAGTAAAGGAATGATAAAGGAATTGCGCATAAAGAATACTTTTTTAAGCCATACACACTTACCATACAATAAAGGAATTCAATTAGCATTGTAAAATAGCTTCTCGAGCGAAAAAAATAAATTTCAAAGATATTTGCTAATCTGCCACATTCACCGTTGGCCTAACTTGACTAAATAATGAAAACTTCAAGCAAAACTTTATTCCAAATGAATAAACAACACATTACAATGATCCCGCAGTTGTTTCAAAACAGTAAACATTGTATCAGATGAGAACTGAATAAAGCAAAATATCTTACAAGATTAAATTAAAATCAACAGGAGGAGTATCAAATCATGGAAGTAATTGTAATAATAAAAATAACAAAGATAATTAGAAACAGTGCACAATCAAACAGAATTAGTGAAATAAGATAAGATTTTATGAAAAATATATTTCAGTACTGCAAATATTTTTGCTTAATTAGAATACAACACCTGCCTGATCTCAAAGCAGATTTTTAGTAAAAGCAAAATCTAAAGGTGTCATAGTGGAAAAAAAAGAGAACACTTTATCATTGATATTTTGCACTGTCATGCAGCTTTGATATTAACTTGGTATTTTCAAATTATAGTTCAATACTTCCAATTTGTAATTGTCAATCAAAAGGTTAAACTCATTGAATACCTCTAAGGAGTCCATGGTACCATAATGATTTTGATCCATGTTAAATCGAAATATTATAGGATTATGATGATCATGCAAGTGGATCAGGAAAAAACTAGAAATGTTCTTCATTAAACATTCTGCCTATTCATTTTTCATCTAATTGAGAGAGTCGAACCATCCAACTTCGACAATCGAAACTACTCAAACATCAAATCTTTTATAATTATTAATGCAAAAAACTTACCAAATCTCTGAACTCATTCGATGATGTCACACAGCAAACAGAAGTTTCAGTACTCAATGCTCAAAAATTTTGTATTCTTATTATTGGTTGTTAACTAAGTGTTCACCTGTTTAAAGGAAAGAACGGCTAATCGAGAAATGTTGATATCGCAGATAATATCTGAGAACAGAAAAAGAATTTTCATCCCAGATTTCAGACGCCTCAAAAAACTCTTTTACAGAACGTTTTTCATTTTAAATAAGAGCGAAGTGTTACAGATCCCAGAGTACTCAATTTAAAACTGCATTGATCACATCGATCGATATCATTTGATTGTTGCAGTGGAAAAGTATGTCATTCGAAACTGTTACTTAAAACAGATAAATAACTATAATGGTAAACTTGCGCATATCTGAGTAGAGAGAATGCATTCCATTATTCAGATATGCAAAGTATAAGATGAGTATCATAGAACAAGCATTCGTCAGATTTGAAATCTTCCGCTTTCTGATCTACCTGTCCTTCAGAGATCACTTTCATTTCTATTGAAAATTTAAATTAAGAGCGAAGTGTTACAGATTCCAGACTATTAATTTAAGCTTCTCTCTTTCTCCTTGTGATATTTTGAAGAACAGGTTTCCGTGCAACGCATTTTATGCAATAAATTAACAATTTTTTGCCACAAAAGAACAGAATTAAATGTAACATATTGTTTCATACGGGCGTTCCAACTTCTTGCTTCAACTTTTCGACTCGATTTAAAGCTGGAGGAGCAACTGATATTGCTGATTTCTTTGTTGTTGATTGTATTTCTTCAACTATGTTTCTCTGTACCTCTTCCTGAAAAATTCCAGAGAATGGAGAAATATGAAAGAGATTTTTTGAGCAAGTTCAAAAAATTTTGCGAAGAACTAGAGAGACGAATGTGCAAAAATTAGAATCGAAAAACTTGTCATATTATATTATGATACAAAAAATTATGATTTGGATAACTGACCTGTTTCACCTTTTTTCCTCTTGTTTTAATGTAATTTCGGGCAATAACAAATGAAATACTACAAATCATAATAGTTACACCAATAGCAATCATAGCGAAGAAAATTGAGTAACGATTTTTTTCAAATTCAGCTGACAATAAAAGACTTGACGGTCTCTAAAAAAGCTTTGAATGTTCAGCAAAAATAAATAATATTTGAAAATGATTTGAATTCATAAGAAACAACGAAATAAATGAATTTTGGCAAGCAAAGAAAAGAATGACATTAAGGAAAGCGAAACAACTGCAACAGAAACTAAATTCCACTGTATTAAGTATTATCGCTTAGGAAGTCATGATCCTTTCAATTGGTACATGTTACAGCATTACATTGACACTTCGCGAAAAGTATAGTAAGAAATAATCTCCAAGGCAAATCATCTATGAAGCTCATTAAAATTTTCGAAAAAACGATCAAAGTGCAGAAATTTAAAATGAATAAAATTATTAGCAGCATACAGAATCATAATATGTTGATGGCCCCCATTCGTATTTGCTAAAAGCGTTTATGGCAATCGAATCTATCAGTTTCGTATTATAGTTTGGCTTCGTATCCGCAGTTGCCAGAATTTTAGTGCGACCTACAAAAGTCAAAGATGAAGTGCGATTTGGAATGTCACAATGATAAAACGGAAAAGATAAAAGATATGCATAAATCAAGAAAGTCTCACGTGGAGGAACTGTGGTATTCTGATAGTTACTCCCAATACATTCCGGAAAACAGCGTGCTATGTAGTATTTCGAATGAGCCTCAAATAAAGTGTTACTATGTTTCAGAATTAGCTGTTATTGGAATTTGGATTATTTTAAGTAGAAAATTCTATGAAATATTAAAATCGAGAAACAAACATTTTTCAGATTAAAATAAATAGTCTAGTCTGATACTTTACTTTTTTACCAATAATTTCATCTGACTGCAACCCGATTTTCTTGATTACTTACTCGAAAGATGTTTTAGTATGAAGAACAATGTTCAGACTTGCAGAATGAATCAACACTCAGAGCTTAAAACTTCTAAAAATTATAAAGCATTCAAGACATATGCGACTGATCCTGTAAGCCAGACATTAGTCAAAAACCATTTTCTGAGTATCACAAAATACAAAACTGTTAATGCTTGCTTATTTACACAAGTGAAATTTAGAACTATGAAAGGTGTAAATTACAAGCTTTGAGAAATTAATCCTTGGAGCAGATACAGATCATTTTTTTGAAAAATCACTGTCAATCTTAGTTTTGCTTTAAGCTAAATTTCATTACTATTAAATTGAGCAATTAACATTCTTAAAATTTCGGTCAGCAGTCTTATCTTTGACTTCAAAATCCACAATTATAAACAGTGAAAATTTCGCTCGATCCTACAAGTCAGAATTTACATTACAGGTGAAAATTGAAAGATCACAATGATGTTCATACCAGCGCTTCATTTTTGTTAGATAGTTAAATTGGATCAAAATGAACGAAAGCTTTTTTTTCAATGCTGAAAAATGAAACAAACGGAATCGTGTGCATAGCACCACGGGCCTACAGCTGATGCATCAGATTTGATTATCTTCATGTGTACGGCCAGATGGCGACTATTATCATTATTTCGCACTGTTAAATCAAAATTTCGACAATTTTTGTGATTCATGAACTCATCTGGATATATCCTGAATTTAATAAAGCCAAAAAACATTTGGGAACAAATGAGGCCTAAGAGTGTAGAACTTCAGATTAAAGTAAAGTTAGAATTAGATAGTTTAGCACTACATGTGCTTCTTACTGCAGCTTATTTGATGGTTGTAAGTGTATCTGATCTAAAATCAAATAATGACCCATCATAGATAAAACAGAGTATGAGTACGATCGGATCAACATGTCAGCAGCATTTTACAAAATTTCTCGAGCGAATTATCATTGCCATTAGAATCAAACGTCACAACTGATTTTGACGCCTTTATGCCCGTCCGAACTCTATCAAAAATGCTAGTTTTTTTATTTATTTTAGAAACATTTGAATATTCTTACCAATAATGTTTAATGCTATGATTTATTGCCCACTGAGTCATAGCACTGACTACATTTTTCCAGACTTCACACTGATCCGACAATGATGACGATGCTGGTTTTGTTACCGATCTCGGGGTACTGGTCAGCAGCAATGACTCAGAGATATAGGTTGATACATTGCCGTAGTACAAATAATCTTTTAAGTGAGCAGTCGGAATACATTCCACATCTAAGCTGGATATTAATATTATAACATAACTTTAACAACGCTTGCAAATGAAGTGGTAATCTCACGATTATGCTTTTATAATATTACCTAAAAATTTTTTTACTGATATGAATTCCATTGGAACTTACAAAACATATCATTGAATTGAAAATACTGAGATGTTCTTGATCTTACAGAAAGTATAGAAAGCATTATCCAACAATATAACTTCATCATAACACACTTATTTTCAATGTGTTTGAAATTTTGATCCTTTCGAAAAATTACATTTCACAGCTCGCAAATGCTGACAAATGAATTTGCATATTTTGAGAATTTTCATATATAATGGATTACGAAATTACTTTTAGAGTAGTTCAAAGCAACAATGTTTCATTATTGCATCACAAATCTTGTTTTGATTTTAATATATTCAGGAACTTACCAGATGGTTAAAGGTGCAATGAATATCCATTATTTTCATTTCAAATTAAATTTATAATACTGGTACTATTGTACTGTTAATGTTCAAGCAATTAACTGTTAAACTAATTCTATTCTACGATTTTGTTTAAATATTCATCTGTGTAGCATATATCAGAATTGTGTGGTCGGTCAACGATCCGAAATACTTTCGTAAAATGAACCATAAATCTTTATATCAAAATGAAAGGAATCTTTCCACTGGCTAATGAATTGATGACACTTGTCGGCCTATATTTTAAATATTTTCTCTGCCTAATTAAAGCTTTAATTAGGCTTTTAAAGGAAACATATGTTTAACTCACTACTTTGTTCAGATAATATCGGAAAAGAGATGTTAATTAATACAGTTACTCAATTTCTCAAATTGCACCACACCCAAAACTGAACTTTTCAATAGGCAATTTTAAGACCAATATTCCAGCTACTACACAAAATGAAAAGTCTGCAATATCTTCAAACGTTTTCCAGGTAAGCATTCAAGCGCTGTATTCACTGTTCTAACAAGCGTCAAGCCGATACCAACAATCGATCTCTCAAAGCATATTTCAACCACTTCTAGAAATAGTTCAAGAATTCTTCATTCACCTCCCATCCAGAAACAAAAAAGTGAAAATGCACCTACTACAAATAATTTTTTTGCAATTCAGAGCAAGACTGGTGAGTTAGAATTTTGCAAAAAGTTTGAGAAATTGTTTAAGAAATTTTAATAGCCTGAAAATTTAAAGTGATTACTGGTTAGAAAATGATAAATTGATGTAAGACACAAAGAAAACACATGATGACCCAAAATAACCTTTAGCCAGGATAAGCATTCAAAGGGATATGAAGAAACAATTAGAGTGCTATTTCAAAAAGATGTAAGAATATAAAGGAGGTCAATTCTTAACAAATTTACCATCACTGCAGATAAAATTACAATGTATTTTATCGTTGGAACAATATTTCTCACCGCAGCGGCAAACCTAGGCCTGTTTTTGGCCACTTTATTCAACTATTTATTGCCAGAAGATGAAGAAAAAGATGAGAAGAAATGAAATGTCAAATTTCTGTTAACGTTGTGAGCAAATCATCCAATCCGTTAATGAACTGTTCATTTATTATAGATATTTTATTAGCAATCAATAGATTTTGTTTCTTATCAAGTAAGAAATAGTCAGTCTGCTAACATTGTCAGTCATTTCTTTTTTTGCGAGATCCGGAAAATCCACCAACACAGATTTTTCATTTAGAAGAAAAAAAGTAAAAAAAAAACTGCAAATCATATGAGAAAAAGCGGTCGAAAATGAGTTACGAAATTTTACGAACTCTTATATAAATAAATTAGCGGAAATGAATAAATTAGCGACTAACTCTCAATTATATCATCATCTGATTTTTAGCAGTAACATCGGATAAAAAAATATTTAGGATACTTTTTTCCACTGTAAGATTTCAAGAGAATGAAAAATGATTAGATGATGGAAATCAATTTAATGCAGAATTTCGAAAATTATTTATTGCTCCCAAAATATACGATTTAAACATGTCATTCGGTGTTATATAGTATTGGAAACAACGAAGATATATTCATTATCGAAATATCCTACCATTGGCTAATCAAAAACTAAAACTATCTAAATCCAAATCATTCAATAGATTGAACAAAATTTATTGTAATTTATTGCAGGCAAAGGAGTTGCAAAAATATATTGCATAAGAATGAGAGTAAAAATGAAGGAATAATAGTAGAGGATGTATCGTAGCAATTTCCAAGCTCATTTTACGTTTCACGTTAAAACCCAAACTCGGAATCAGTGCACTCAAAAGAAACTTAAAAATTTCAAACCTCTGTTATTAAGACTAAAATTTGCATAATATTCTTAATGCGATTACCAAGTACCGCACATTCCGTACACTAAGCGCTCCTGTCTGCCATTTGGGAACTGTTAGTTGGCGCTTGTGTGTGGTGGAATTAATGTTAGGCACTTTGGAGATAGAATTTTCAACTTATCTTGAAATCAAATCATTTCAGGATAACATTTGTTAGATTCATTCTTTTTGGATTTATAAAATTTCAAATTCATCACAAATTCAAGTGAAATGCTAAGGAAAACGACTCAACAAATTGTTTAACTATTAAGTGAGTAAAAAAATAATTGATTAGATATTCAGGAGGACATAATGCTAATGGAACGGTTCTTCAAATTCACTATTTCATTAATTTGTGCCATTGGTGAAGGATCGCTGTCAACACAATTCTTCGATGAATTGACTGCTTGTTAATCGTTGCATATTTCG
Source organism: Acanthocheilonema viteae (assembly GCA_900537255.1). NCBI lineage: Eukaryota > Metazoa > Nematoda > Chromadorea > Rhabditida > Onchocercidae > Acanthocheilonema > Acanthocheilonema viteae. Next base: position 52,156 of record UPTC01000068.1, on the reverse strand, counting down.
ATCATCAAATGACAAACATGTCTACAAGGTATTAATTATCATATCCATTCCGCTTGGATATAGTTGCTTTTTCAAAGAAATCTAAGTTTAATTGTGAATTGTTGGTCTTTATTTTTCGGTTCTGTTATCGTCACACGCTGCCACCTGGGGAGAAGTCCATGGAATCATCCAAAAAAAAAAACTGTACACGAAAGTTAATAAGTATTTGAAAGAGTATTTAGTCGAAACAACTGTCTAATGCATAAACTAATTAAGATGTTGGAAAATAGTTTAGCTTATGTTTTCAAATGCTGCCAGAAAATTTTTGAGAGGATAGTTCACTTACAGATTCCTCCGAAATAACACTATCTTATTTTAATATCTGAATTCATTCAAATGATATCTTTGATTTCTTCAGCTCATTTTTCAGGCCATCAAATTTCTATTATCCCATCTCTGGAGTGGATGCTGAAAGGCTACTGAATACATGTGGTATCGAAGGGTCATTCTTAGCTCGTCCCAGTGGTTCCAGTCCATCCGACTACACACTGTCTGTTCAGTAGGTTATATCTTATTTCCATAGACTTCGTATCTTAATACGAGTGCATACTCGCTTTCACAAAGTTTCACTTCAAGAACAAATAGAACTCCGAAAATAATTATCGAATTAATAACTTTTAGCAAAGGTAATCGTATTAAGCATGTCAAGATACAAAATAATGGAGATTGTTTGGATTTGTATGGTGGTGAAACGTTTGCATCCCTTTCGGAACTTGTTCAGTTTTACGTTGAGAATCCAGGACAGCTGCGAGAAAGGGATGGTGAAGTCATTGTTTTAAAGTATGACTCATTGCTTTTATGTACAGGAAACTTAAATATGATTGATTTAAATATGACGTATTTAAAAAGAAACCGTTTCTAAACTTATAATCGGTGTAACAGATATTGAAATTGCTCAATTCAATTCAGATGTCCTTTGATAATACCTTCAACGGAAGCTGTCGGATGGACTTTTTCTCGTCCTTCCACAGAAAGGTGGTTTCATGCAGGTTTATCAGGACCGGAAGCAGAACGACTGCTTCTTGCTGAAGGCAAGCATGGGACTTACTTAGTGAGAGAAAGTCACAGTTCACCTGGGCAATTTGCTATTTCAGTGAAAGCTGCAGATGACAAAGTGATACACGTGATGATTTACAGTAAGGTAATTTTCTTTGTTTTTTGTGGTTGAATGCATAATTAACTTATGAGAATAACTGCTGTAATATTTTTTAAGAATTACTTAGCAAGTTACTACCAATCAAATTACTATCAGTTTCTATTCTCTCTGGATTTTTACAAATTATTTAAAATCCAGTTGTTTATTTAGAATGATAAATTTGATATTGGTGGTGGAGCTACATTTTCGACAATCAGTGAACTTCTAGAACATTATACAAGGAATCCAATGGTAGATCAAGCAGGGACAGTTGTTAATCTTAAGCAGGTGTCTATCTTTTTTATATAATGCCAAGTTGTTTTGCTATTGTAGTGCACTCTTACCATTACTACTGAATTTAAAAGTGGTTTTAAGAGTAGCATAAAATTTATAGCTCCTTCCGTCAACACGTGTTCCAGCGACTGGTATTGATACACGTTACCATCGACTTGAGCAGGTTAATCGTGCCACAGGAAAAGATGGATTTGCAGACGAGTTCGAGGTTGGTCATGATGATAAGAAATATTGGAAATCGCCTTTTCATTTGAGAAATGATAAATTGCATAGTTATTTTGATATGGAACAAGAATGAAAGATGTAGGTGACGAAATTAATAGCTTACTACAACTGTATTCAAAACATATCGAGAGAAGCTTGATGATTATGTTAACACTGTTAAAGATTTTTTTTTAGAGGTTGCAACATCAAGAACCGACTCAATTCGTAAGTCGACGTGAAGGGAAGAAGATCGATAATGTGTGTAAGAATCGCTATAAAAATATCATACCATATGATCATACTCGAATTGTTCTCAATATTAATGATACAGATTCTAGTGATTATATCAATGCAAATCATGTCGAGGTTTTATTTATATTCTGCCATAATTAATTTATTGACCAAAAAATGTTAGCGAATCTCGTAGTTATTTATATTAATATCATATCATATGATTATATTCGAATCGTTTTGAACATCAGTGATGCAGAAATAATTGTTTGGTAATATTTCATTTACATTAAATTTATTTCTTCTTCCGTCATTCTTCCAGAAAAAACTGCTTGTCTCTCGTCCATATGCTTTCCATAATTTTCGGAAAGATAGGAACTTCTGAGATTTTTTCCTGAAATAATTACTTCGATAATTCTAGATTCTTAGTGATGAATATCAGGATTTTGCTGGTTTGCGTCGAAGCTATATATCAACACAGGGTTGCTTGCCGAATACAATTGATGATTTCTGGAATATGGTTTGGCAGCAGAATTCACGAATTATCGTTATGACAACAAAAGAAGTAGAAAGGGGAAGGGTTAGCTTTTGGGTTTATTGCGGTACTTTTGAGTTTTCGTCGATTTAATTGAGAATGGTTTCCCGAAAAGTTGAATTAATTTTCTGAAAAACTGAGATATTGATCTTTTTATATTATTAAAGCTTAAAACAAATGGTTATTTTTCCAATTTCTGAAAAATAAGACAAAGATAAACTACAACAGTAGTTTTGTATTGCTGGCACTATAATCAGAAGTGGTGTGTCCTGTTTTGAAGTTTAATTGGTCCCTTATAAAAACAAGAACAAGCAGCTGTTATTCCAATTTCCAAGTTAATATATCATTTGTTCAGATCAAATGTTGCCGATATTGGCCTCTGAAAGACGAGACAGAAAAGTTCGGAAAAAATGGCGAGTTGGTTGTTAAGTCGATGCAGGTATCTTTTGTTTCATAATTAATTTAAGTAACTAATGCCATTAAATGTATTATCCTGTAACACTTATATCTTTTTTCGAAAAAAAAAGATTTATTAAATTCAGGTTTTATTATTTCATAGGAAGTTGAAAATCCGGACTACACAATGCGCATGATACAATTTATGAATACAAGCCATGGTATCATTTTCAATTATTAGCGATTTTTTTAAAAAATATTGCCTAAACTTTTGACGCAAAATAGAAAAAATAGTTTTGAATATGCTTTTCTATAATTTATTATTCCAGACAATGAAATCCGATTGATATGGCATTTCCAATTTCTTGGTTGGCCGGATCATGGCTGCCCCACGGATCCTAGAACTGTTTTACATTTTCTTGAGAAGGTGAATGAATGTGAGGAACATCACTGTGACGAAAATTCCGGCCCAATCATTGTGCACTGCAGGTTAAGATATGGATAAGACCTACATATGCGACTTGAATTTTCTGATTTAATTAACCAAAATATAAGTGTAGGTAATTCTTGCTGACTATTATTATTATAACATCTGAATTTTGAAAGGGAATTTATTTTTGTCCGTTCCAGTTATTATTCAAGCAATTTCAGTGCTGGTATAGGTCGTACCGGGACGATCATTGTAATTGATATTCTTCTCAACCAAATTAAGCGCTTAGGTAAGTTCATATCGCATGCAAAACTTTACTAATTGATTTCATTACTTCTCATTAATTCTTTATGATGTACATTGATACTGGTAAGACATAAAATTTTGAAATTTCAATATAAAATGATCGGAGTGGTAAAATTGTTTAGGGCCACATTGCCAAATAGATATCCCGCGTACTGTACAAATGGTTCGTGAGCAGCGATCTGGTATGGTACAAACTGAACAGCAATATCGCTTTGTGTATCAAGTTGTATCCCATTATATGGCTGTAATTAATCAAAAGCTTAATTCTGAAGTGAGTTATACGTGATAGTTACAAGAGTTGTTGGTAGGAAGAAATTCAGTAAGGTGGCATAATTGTGTCGAAAACACTAAGCTAATGTAAAGATTTAAGCATAATCAGATAATCTCTATTTTTTACATAGCATTATTCCCGTGCCATGAATTTCCTTTCTTCTTTTATGTGGATTACAGCATATTTAGAAAGCTTATTTCTAGATGCTCTTTCCATGACGATGTTTTTCTAATATTTTTAAATTTAAAAAAATGATAAAAATTCATTAAACATGATGAAAGAATGAGAAAATCCATAAAGATGTGGATTGACAAGCTCTTATATCTAAAATTAAATTGAATGAACAATCTGTTTGTAAATAATTGATTTATATATTGTGTATTTATATACTTATGATTATGGTTTCAGCGTAGGGAACGTTGCAATTCACGTTTCTCAAGTGGATCAAATCCCGGAACGCCACTTTCTGTTCACAGTCCATTAACTTTTATGTCACAAACAAGTCCCCTTTCCAAAAACTCCAGTGTATTAACTACGCCAACATCTATAGTACGCTTCCAGATGCTGTTTTGTAATGCATTTAAAATTCAAAAGTAAATTGAAAAAAATCACTTGGTAAATTAACAGAGAGGGATATAATGTAGTAGAACAAAATTATTCAAACGCGAAGATTTATCGGGTAGAAAGAAACTTGTTACATACAAACTTTTTGCAGCCAGATTTGATTTTAAATATCACATTTTTTCTGGTATTTTTTGCAATTCATATTTTCAAATAATCACACTAAATTTGTTACTAAAAAAACTTTTCCAGAGTGATTGCGAACGCTACTATTCAAATACAGATTTCGGATCTGTGGCCCTGTCGACAAAACCGCTCAAGTTGGCACCACCGCCTTTGCCTAAAAAACACTCCAGTGTTGGAGAAGACACACGGAGTGCTGCCACTGCAATAATTAATGAAAATTTGCCTTAGGTATTCACAGTTTGAGTTAGCTGATCTGTCATCGGACAGATCAGAGGCATAGAAATCACATGAGATATATTATAGATATCTGGAAGGGAAGGTAATGTCCTGAATACGATACTTCAATGAATTTGTTATTTTTTCCTTCAAATCAGCTAGAATATTTGGGGGAGTTCAGTCAGCATTAAACCACCAAGTAAAGTTCCAGTTTTACATGTCACTTTTTGAATTTCATACTCGTTGTGCGACTTTTCGATTCTGTTATGTTCATATTTCGTATTTGTGTATAGTCCTGTTTTTTTCAATAATTTTGTATATAGATAATTATCCACAAGTCGGACTTATGTACATACTTACAAAAGGCTTAACTATTTTTCAAGATTTTGTGCCGAGAAATTTTACTATTGGGATAAAAATGTACATAATATGTGTTCTGAGAGTATATATTGGTCAAGTGATAGTCTGCATCCCTCACCCTTTTTTAATCTGTATTCCTTTTTAAGCCTCTGCTTTCAAGGTCGCATGAGAGTCCCCTCTGTGATTGGTGAGTACGTCCATCTTGAAGGTATTGGTGAGCTTTTCTGATCAGTCGGGATCGTAACAGTCATCTTTTAAATTACAACACTCATCTGATCTTGAAACAATAATATTCAAGTCAAGAACATGCCTTGACTTTGGAAGTTTTAGGCGTATATTACAATTAGGACTGAACTTTGGTATCTTAACAATAACTTTGCTGTCACTAGAATTCATTGTAAGCAGTGGCGCAAAAGATTAAAAAAATCTTTTTGCCCTTACACAGCAGTGCAGTAGACAAAGGTAGTACTAACGGCGTACGTCTGAGAAAAAAGAAGAAAACATGGCCAAAAAATATATGCTAATCAATCAAATGCGTCGGTGTAGTCCTAAATTTTGTTCGATTCTGAATGTTAAGATTAGAAATAGAATTTGTTTCTGATCATATGTGCGGATTTCACTTCTTTCGGAAAACAATGATTCCGAAAATTCAGAATTGCGGCCTTTTGAAAAATCAGCCATAAATCAAAGCTCTCCCTCCTGATATTAGGGAATTATATATTAACAATCAGTGACTTACAAAATCATCTCAATCTTCATTTAAAAGTGTTAGCAGCAATGGAAAATACCATAAAAAATAATGCAAAAATTTATTACATGCTTCGAAAATGGACTTGACCCTTGCCCGATTTTCGTAATTGGCCTAATTGCTCTCTAAACATGCTTTGATATTTTTTAGGCCAATGTGACAGCTTCAAATTGATCTGAAGCCAAACATTCATGGACGGTAAACTATTATGTGAGGGTTTACACTGATAAATGGAATTAATATTAAAATCATGCGAAAATGCTCTAAAATTTATCAAAAATAATTGACTCATAAAAATGAAAGAAACATAAGGAAACATAAATAAATTGCAAAAGACTGTGACATTAAGAAAAAACGGCGACAGACAACAATGCTTATTCCGTTACGACCGAAATCAAAGCGTAGTCGAAAGACGATGTGTTTGCACAGGGAGGTACAAAACAATACAAGCTCACATTTTCTACAAAAAAATGGAAAAGAGCTTGCATCCTATCATAGCACACAAGCAAAATTCGAGATAAAACTAACTGACAAGTAAAACTGTAGAATAAAACAATTCAAGCTTGATAAACTGTACTACAAAACTGCTTCAAGATCAAGATCAGAAATAAATTCTGACAAAAACAGAGCAAGTTTAATATACCTTTCCTGCATGCAACACATCCAGCAAATCATTCCTGAGAAGAAGCTTTTTTCTTTTAAAATAACTTTCCTTATACTTTGTACAAATTAGCTTTATCTCAGGTAAGGAATAAATATTTCTGTACAAATACATTAAGGAAATAAGCATAATTCTAACAGCTAACCTAACATGGCAAGATAGAAAAACAATATTTTTGAAAATAACATGAATAACATGCACACTATGCATAACTTTTACCCATGCATAGGATATTGTATACAAAACATGAAATAAGTTGACTGATAAATTGTAGCAAGTAGACTCCTCACTGATCTGAAGAACAGAAGAATTTCTTCAAAAGAAATGCTTTCTGAATGATTCGATTCACTCATGGCAATTTCCACATCATAGGTTTAAACAGTCATGGAGATTGGCGCATAGATGGATGTGTGTTTGGAAGGACTGCACTGCGGTGGAAACCAGTGTCTCAAACACCATTCGATTAAATAAGCCAACAGCATGTAAGCAATTGTTAAGATGGCCAAGATAATGAGAAATTTGATTATGTATGCCGGAAAAAGAGCATTTCGTATAACCTGATCGCATAATGAGACCTAAATTAAAACAAATTTTGATTTAATGAAATAATAAAGAAATCCAGTTGTTATCTACAATTCACTTTTTTTCATTGTTTGTCTAAAACTTACAAAATCAAATATATCCTATACTTTATTGCGTTCACGTAACGAAGGAAGGAACTTTTTCTTAATGACAGGTAGATCAAAGAATAAGCTTCGATAAAGAGCATATTAATGTGTTCACCTTTTTGACAGGTACAAATGAGCAATGAAGTATGGTACTTAGTTGCTTTGAATATTGTAAGAATTGAATTTCACGGAGTACAACAGGTAGTTGCTCAAAGATGCTGTTTAATAAAATCAGCCTAGCGATCAAAAAAAATGGTAAAGTACCAAAAGTCAAAAGATCGATGCCCCGTATCTGAAATAGAAGAAATGGGTCAATATAAACGCAAAAGAAAAACTCATTCAAAGAAAAAAAATAATTTCGAATTATTCATCCACCATTGCGTATGAAAAAATGAGATTTACAGATGCTTTATATCGAAAATTGACAAAAAGTACTTATATAACTTATATAAAAGATTTCAGTTAGCAGGGAAATACAATTAAGAAATGACTTACAACAATATCATAAGCAATCTTCCGTGATGAAGTATTCAACATAAGGATAAAACACGAAGTAGACAGCGCAACACACATACTACCCACAATCATCCACATGTTCTTCTTGTACTAAAAAAAAAGTGAAACCGACAAAGAAACAAATAAAGAGTATCAGCAATTAAAGCAATGAATGGATTCATTTGTATTTGATTCAGAAGTCTACAATATCATAAAAAACTTGTCAAATTCGCAACTTAAATCCTAGCTTTAATTCCTCATTCAAATTAAATTAATGTTTGGGAACCTTACTGTCCATACGATAAGTCATGGATGATAATTTTTTTAGTAATTTTAATAGACTGAGTTTTGTACAGATTCTAAATAAACATAAATGACTCACATCAGCAAGAGTTTCAACGAAATGTCGAAGATGGAACGATCCAATGCTAGGCGTCACATCAGTCATATCCATGCCGGAAGCCACAGCCGCGAAAGCGTGTAAGAATGGTATCATATAGACAACATGGACAACAGCAAATACGAACAATGCTATGAGCTTCACGTATTGAGCATATGCGGTCTGAAAATTACTGGATGCTTTGAATATATGAGCTCATTATAGTGGTCACAGTATGTTATCATCTTAAATCAATGTGCTTATACTTCGGAATCTTCTCAGATTTTATTAATTTATAATTAAAAGAGATAACCGTTATTCCTTAACCATAAATTTAAAAAATAATACATACTAACAATAACGTAACACGAACATAATCAAGGGTTTATACAAACCTGACTTTGCAATACTAAGCGAAAAAGAGACTGCGTGAACTGTGCAGATTGTTGTGCATTCGTGTAACATGTGGAAGTTGGATGTCCGTTACCAAAACTTCTCGAAGTCTTATAATCATTTTTCAAAGGACGAAATGATTTATAGTAATAAGGTGAGAGAGCTGATATTGACGGCATCGATCCCACTAATCACAATAAAAAAATAATCCTAAAATTAATAAACAGATATTACTAAGTAGCAAAGTTTACGGAAGAGTTATAGAATAATGTTTTTTGTCTTACATTTTACTATTACATAAACACATGCATTGTGCAACTCCTTCACATATTTTCCTTCACATTTACCAAATAACGAAATGATAAAAAATACGGAAATACTTTCAAAAATTATTATTAGTCATTAGCAGGCGGAAATTCTGGTATTAGCAGTCAAAATGGAAATTAAAAGTTGAATGGTGCACTATTGTGCACATCAGACAGTTGAACTAACAGCTAACAAACTTCCACTCATTTGGAACGTTCTTTTTTATGCACACAAATCCATTTGCAAAAAACGATACCTTTTAAAAACAGAAGTGAGACAAAAAAAAAATCAGAATTAGCAAAGGAACACAATATGAGAATGTCCTTCAAAGTGGACATTCGACCCACAATAATGAACACACAGTGAGAAGAGGAAAAGAAAGAAATGGAAAGAGAGGAAGAGGGAAGGTGAACACGCTGGTAGAAATGTAAGCAATGAAGAACAACGCTGAATAAAGCATAGCATAAGCAGCAGATGGAACGGAATAATGTACAGGAAGCCTTTCATCGATCTGCAGATAGCAAACGTGGATTGAGTTGGGATGAGTGGGAGGGCTTCCATTTGTGTCACATCGAAGGAGATGGAAGATACGGACGCACACGCGTTCTGTCTGGCAAATATTGGCGGGGAGAGAAAGAGCAACGCAGACGAGATTTAACCTCGTTCAAAAAAAGTTCAACTTAATCCTAACGGGGTCATTGACTGCTAATTTCGCTACACACACACACACAACAGACACATATCACATAGAACACGTACAGAGCATAGCAGCATGCATCAGTCGTATTCCTCACACTCCCGGATTTCGGAGTAATAGAGTTGAGTGTCCCCTGAAGTGTCCCTATCCTTATCCATTTTCCAAAATTGAATGACGACTTTGAGGAAAATTTGCTACAGTGAATAGTGCGGCTAAAAGAAGAAAGGCTGGTACTATGATGGTGTAGAAATAGATAATGAATGGTAGCAGGGAAAATAGTGCGTTGACTGAACGGACAATTGGGTCACACCTTTTCACTCCCCCATCAGAAGTGAACCAACCGTGGCAATAACGTACTTAGCAGAATCATCACACCGTTCTTCTTTACCTTCCACGCGTGTGTTGAAGAAGCGGTCTTTTAATATGAATAAATGTAAATAAAGCAAATGTTTTCTTTTTTGTCCAATTTAAAAGAACAGAAAAAGAAATAAGAGAGAAGGCTAAAGGACGAGAGTGCAACCATCTCGAAAAGTGGAAAGTTTGTAGTAAAAATTTGGATGGAAATGAAAAGGAAGAAATATTGTGCAAAAGGCACATTTTTTTACAATTTTAGGGATAAAATAACAATAAAGGGCTCTTTACTAAATGCTATGAAAAGAAAAATTGAAATTGAAAGAAAAAAAGCAATGAGCAACAGCAGTAGAGAGTGCCGTATCGCGTATGAATGTCGAGTAGGATAGAGGTAAAAGCATCGGCCTGTGATTCGAATGAAATTTCACATGAACCCTATCGCCATGTACTTTAAACAATTGTAAACAAAACAGAGTGACGCTTTTCATTACACTTCGATGATTATCAGAGTTGCAAATGGTCCGATTTGATTAGACGTTCTTCTATTAAATCGTTTTCATAAGTGCAGTTTATCCGTTAAAATATGTAAATGAAGATGCGTTCCAATGATGAGTATGTCTATTGGACTGCTATATATCATCAAAAATAGCAATTTAGTCAGACGAGCATCAACAAATATGATGAAATTGAGAACGAATGAATTAGTTCTGCTCAAATTTCTTGTCTTAGCAAAAATATAATAATCGAGTGTCTGTAATGTGCAATGAAAGTATTTTAGTGAACAATAAGATGATATAAAATTTTATATTCGTTGACAGCAATGTTCGTATTATAATTATTCTAAAGCAGTAAAGTCCATAATTAAGTGTGTTAGCCTTAGTGAGGACACTTCGAACCCCATCAAGCTTATGGAAGCACTCTTCCTCCAATACTTCATCATCGTGAATAAATAATGTGAAAAGTTGCACGAAGAAAATTGCCCAACTCCGTAACAGAGAGCCAGCATTATTGAAAACATCAAATGAATTGACCTCTATTTTCACGTTCCATATCATACTGTTCTGAAGATTGTCATTAATGCTCTTTTTTAAAGATAATATGATGACCTAACTAGAAAAAGAAAGTTTACACGTGACATTTGTAACTCACTAGGATCAGACAATGGTACACATCAATATCCATTCAAATGATAATGAATAATAGAAATTGTTATTCGGTCTGGTCACTGTGGTATAGCTTGGCAGTGCCTGTCATTATTCATGTTGTCGCTCGGAGTTGGAGAAACTGTCACAATCTCTTTCTTCCTCTTTTCTCCCGTACCATTCATCTGCTAGCACATTTCGGTCTACATTCCTCTTGAAACTACACTACATATTCATATGTGGGTGTGTGTGTGTACGGTGCAGTCGCTAACGGCCATTCGTAACAGGCGGTGGTACCCTCGTTCACATTATTCCCCTTCCACTAGCAGAATTGCTTAGCTAAAGCGGATAAGCTGGATAGCAAGACAATAAATGGAAAATAACAATCTTCTCTTTGACTGAGCAAACTTAAGCCTGAGCATCGATATGTTACAAATAGTAAGGTGCTACCGATATGATATCATTACTAATACTGCTACAAGCACTCTTGTCATTATCATTAGCAAATTATTCATCCCTCTAATTCACTGCTGCTATTTATCGTACACTTTAGACCTTTTATTTAGTCTATTCGTGGTATTTATTTTGCACTCTTCCTTTCCAATACCATCTTAAAAGCTTACCTGAGATACCTATATGTGTGCAAAATGAAAATAATGAATTTTTCTGTTCACTAGCATTTCTCTTATTGTGAGAAAGCAGAAAAAGACAATATTCAAAAATAAATCTAATTACCATTAAACCTCTGCCAGATCTTAACTAATTCTTACAAGATGTACCACAAAACATAACTAGCAACATATCAACTTAGAAGGATCACACCTCGTAATAAATGATCCGATTCTATCGAATAATATTCCTACGGAAAATAAATCGATGCCAATCGATCAACCAAAATATGAAAGACAAATGAACAATGCATGATGAAGAGCTACTTCCCGACCACTTCTACGCAATTTCCTAATACGATTTCTTACGTACCACGGATTGTTCGTATAACCTCAGAAATTCTTGATTCCGATTCACTTACCGTACACAATTCCCAGCCATTATTAAGACAGTCAGAATTCATGTTTCTCTACCATGGAAGAGAAATAGTGAAGTTAATTGAATGTACTTCGAATAAAATAAATGGAAGCAGTACATACTCCGTCTTCAATCTTTTTATTTTGTTGAAAAAGCGATCCATCTATCCGAAAACAAGAACGTCAACATCCAACCACTTTCGCAATTATTTTAAAAGCAGTGAAATTCTAAACTTCAAAATGAATGCTTTTACAGACTCCTGTCACACTACAAAAAATATTTTCTTCCCTGAACGGCAATAATTGCAATATTAAACACACCCGTAAAGTCAGAAAATGAAACTAAGTAGCACAGAGATTCCCATGTACCTAATTTATGCTATCAAATTTCCAAATCTGATCATGAATGCTTTGCAGGAAGAGATCTTCGATTCACTTCAACGATACACCCAGTTCATCCCGACAACGATGAAAACACCTCCACACGACAGTCGCTGAGATCAGAAAACCATTATTGCTCCCTCTCCTTGCATAACGAGAAACCACCGATGAACCGTAATACTCCTCAACGTATTCCTTACAGTTTTCATGTACGCAATCATGGGAATCATAAGTGTAGCATTCTGGGAAGTAACGAAAGGAGACATGGAAAACAACTATCAAAGAATCATCCACTTTCATATCTTTCCACTCATCCACATATTGTAATGTTACTATTCAGTTTTCAAACAACAATATTTTGTAATTCAATAAGATAGCAATAATTCATACTGACTCCTAACATTGTTCAAATTATTGCTATCTTACTGAATTGCAAAAAATGAAACAAATCAGAGAACTTTCTTACATTACAGACCAAATAATAACATCCAAAGTTACATTTTCTTCTCGTGTATTTTTGCAAATTAAAAGGTTATATTAGGAAAATAAAAATATATAACGCGGAACTTGCACACATCTCCAATTGCTGTAACATTTTTATTATTTTAAGATTTACAACTTTAAACCTTAGTTATTTAAGCGCTTTTTGTAAGCCATTGAACCCTTCCTACAAAAGTTTCAGCTAACTTAAATTCCAACCAAATAACTACAATTGGCTAAATTCATTCTACAAAACAAGGGAGTTTCTATTAATATTATGGAGTATCGTCTTGCGACATCATAACATTTAAGAAAATTTTGATGACTTGAAAGTAATTTATTAAAATTACATTCAAAATTTCCATCCGGTTCTTTTCAGCCAAATTACTGAGTAAACAAGTAACTCGGAAGTTTATCAAATAATATAATGGAAGAAACAAAAGATCATTGATGGAGATACTTATCAAGCCAACGAACGATGTTGATTGCGCAATCTGCCTCCACATCAACTTCTTCCAGAGAATGACACGCTTCTGGATACGACAGAATTCTGAATTTCCATAATATGGAAGAAAATGAACAGTGTTTCAGTTATACCTCACACTAATGAAGTATGTTCATATATAGGATTAAATATACCACTTTAAACAACTTTATTTCTCTCTTGAAGACCAAAAAATAAAACATTGAAAATTCTACAAGAGGAAGAAAGCTTATTTTTCAATTGTTAAACAGCTTACTTATTAGGAATTTCGCGTGCATTTAGATTACGAATGAAAGCTCGATAATGATTTACAACACGTAAATCTTTTTCACCGATCAAAAGTAAGTATGGTGTAACAACCTAAAACATTGATTCTGAAATCATACATTTTCGTTCTCATAAGAAAACTCTTTCGAGCTAAACAAAAATTCGGCTTTATTACAAATGTTCCAAACACTTCTGCTTTACTCTCCCATTTCACTAACAGTTCATTTCGCTCTCACCTATTCTCATTGATATATGAAAGTGCTAAATCAGTATCCAAAGAATTTCATTAGATAAAAAACAGGCGAAAAATTAAAAACCTTTTCAACATGAGCAATCGGCGAACTCTGGTACATTTTCTCACGGTCTTCCGCGGTCAACATTTTCTGCCAACCATTTACACTTCGCCCGAGACCCTCCACGACTGACCTGGATAGCAAAAATGCAGGTTCTGCTGCTATATTGCTAACAAATGTGCATTAATTACATCATTTTTTAAAACTACTGAGTCATCTACCTAGTTTTCGATACTGTCGAATATATCAGAAGCACTACGAGTACAAAAAAAGACTTTCCAAGAAAAGTTTTTTATTTTTTCTATATACATTTAATTTCGAAAGTAGAAAATCCTTCCTCTGAGTAATCACAGAAATGAATATAACATCTGTACAAAGATATACGCATGGATAAATGACAAGCAGAAGAAACTTTTGCTTGGCTCTTCTTAAAGAATAAAAAACTTACCAATCCGGGATGTCTGATAAATCATACATTGCTAAAAATTTTAACAAATATTTAAATGATCAATAATATTTACCAGTACAAAATATTCACATATTTATTTGTTACCAAACTAAAGTCCTCTTATATTCCTTAAAGTAGGCATGGATTAAAAAAATAACGAAAATAAACGAGCATATGCTAATCAGAAACAGTCAGCCACTATGCTGACGATCTTTCCACTTTTCAACATTGAAAAACTCAATTTTGTAATATCGCTAACCGTGATGTAAAAGAGATAAACTGATACCTGCAATATTTAAAACAGGATTTAGAGCAATGCACACTTTGTAGAAGTCCTGAAATTCTAAAATTTGTCAACTTTGGGAAGAAAAAACGACATCTTGATACTGTAATCTCTAGCTGAAAATGGAAAGACAACTAAACATCAAAAATTACAGGAAATTGTCCAATCAGATGACTGACAATAAAACCACCGTGTGAACCACCATATACTGCAATTCGCGAACGATCTAACCTTGATTCCATGTTTAACACTGTTTGAACAGCAAACTGCAATAAGTTAAACTAAAAACAAACGAACAGGAAAAACTTGCATGTAAAACTCATTACAATTAATGAAAACTTTTAAAACAGCAATAATTAATCTGGCACTGTTAAGAATCGAAACCTGAAAGTTTGCAAGTCGCATTGAAGAGTTATATTAATATCAAAATAACTTCGCTTACATGAACATCTTTAACGTCCAAATCACCACAGTTACCAGGCAATGAATTTACGAAATCGTTACCAAATCCAAGTGATCCATGATAATTTACGAAAAGCAATGCATAACCGGAGTTCAACAACAACAGAATCTCACGCCTTGGCCAACTGAAATATTGAGAAATATCAAAATACCAAAGTAGTTGCTAAAGAAGAATACATTTATCAGAGCTCCAGCTCCAGTTTCATTCTCACCTTAATTTTTGCTTTTTTTTCGTTTTGAAATTACTTTTTTTGAAATTTCTTTTTGAGGAAGATTTACACAATATTCAAGACACCAAAAATGAGGTACAAATACGAATACGTTAGTACTGAAAAAAAACTATAATAATATCACAAACAATGAATAAAATGAGGCACCTAGCAATTGTGACACTATGTGGTCCACCATGAGGTATTACAACTAGTGGAACAATATCGGTTTCATTTGGAATATAGAGTAGACCTTCATATGAACCTCGAACTGAAAAATTTAACAAAAAAATTATCACTTTTCGAAATATCAATCGTAATAAAAGGGAAGGAGAAAGAATAGCTATCAGCTATATCAAAAGAATACTGACCTCCTCTATCGAAATCTATCAACTTCCATGAAAAACCGAGCAATTTCAAGCGAACTTCAACAGCTGAGCTATTATCAAGCCTGGTCCATATAATCTGCAACATTCATATATGATTCATACAATATTCAAACAGGAGTCACCTAATCAACCTATACAAACTATTCAGTGGAATACAGCGTGCAATACTTTTATCACTTTATTTCTTTGATTCTGAAGCAGTGAAACTTAAAATTTCAAGATAATACGCAATTTCCCATGCAAGCTGATAAGATTTTTCCATAAAAACAAATTTTATTTTTATGGTTCAACTGAAAAACAAGTATAAGCAAAAAATGTAATTACCATTTGTTTCGAATCGGCTTCTGGAATATGACCAACAAGGATAGTTGGAGGACGATTTGGCGCGCTACAAGCCGCTACCAAACAATCTTCATTTACATCAAGCACCGTCCAACTTCCATGAAAGGCACCTGAAATAACACACTTAGAAATGCCTTATGACAAAGACTATATTACATTCCATAATCACCTCCTACAGCATCATGCTAATATTTTAAATGTCTTCAGATAAAAAAAAAATGACTGCCTAAGCTAAAATATGCGTGAATCAAGCAAGCAGTTGAAACCATTCTTTTCTCAGAAAATCACTCATCTCTAAATTAGAAAATAACTAGCAAAACATAAAATTCTAATTAATACAAACTGTTCATACCATTATTCGTGACTTTGTCTAACTTTCCTGTTTCCGTGTTGATAGTTATAATTTCCTGAAAAAGTAAAAAAAAAAGTGCTAATAGTTACAATTTCCTGAAAGTCAAAAAAAACGCTAATGAGAACTACCACAATGCATTCTAATTAAGTTTGATCAGAAAAATTGAACTCACTCTTTTAGAACCCCACACAGTTGAAACAAATACTCGTTTATTGTCACTGGACCACGATCTATCGACTAACTGCACGGCATACAGTCCAGGGAATTGTTCACGATCTGATGAAAGATAACGACTTTAAAAAAAGTATACGAGGCCTACAAAAAGAAAATAGAAAAATATTTGATAATTTTAGCTTTATATTGTTCGGTTTTATTCAGTCGATCTTAACAACTGCATCTCGATCATGACAATAATCAATTTGATAAAACTATTCAATGAATGTTAAACACACTTTTTGTGTTAAAAAATGTTTCTTTTGGCTGGAATTTTTACTAATAAGAAAATACTAAGAACAATACCACTGACTGTAATGATGATTGGGACTAGTAGTTGTTGTTCGGTTCTATTCCAGTCGATCTAAAAAAATCTACATATCCAACTATCATAAATCGTTCCTATAAAAACTCAATTTCAAGGTAATAGTAATCCTCCAATTTGACTGGTTCAAAAAGTGCAACTTCTCATGGGGTGAGTCAATAAAACGTAGATATAATTACTAGTCATTGCAGTGTCATAATTAATATTGTTAAGAGCTAGACTGCTCTGCAATTTTTCGGAAAAACGGGAATAAAGATTTCAAGCTATTAATATCTATGAAAGGCAAATTACTCGAAATAATTCTGAAAAATGTATGGATGTTTTCAAAGAAGCTTTTGCACATGATGACTAATAGTGGAACTTACCAACTGACAAGAAACTGATGCACAATGAGGTCCACCAGGTTGGCGTTGAAAATAAATCAATTTAGATTTATCTGGAGAAAATGATAGTCCTTCGATTGAAACATTTTTATCACTCAATGGAATTAATTTTGCTGAATTCAACTGGTAATAGAACAATGTTCCTCTGAAAATCAAACAACTGAATGAAGTTTGGAAACTATTACCTCATCTGAAATGAAATGACTGTATAAACTAACTCTCTGTTATTGCAATATATTTTTCCCAATTTGACAGGAGCATTCTGAATTCCAAAAAACACAATTCCTTCATCATTCGGACTCCAAATATACTGCAATTTTTTAAATAGGAAGAATGAAGTTTGGGCAGAGAATTAGAGTAAAAGTAAGAAGAACAGAGAGTAAGAGTAAAAATGGAATTATGTTCCCATAATACAAAAAGCTGGACAGCACAACCAGTAAGGAAACTACAACGAAGATTCAAACTGCAGCAAAGGAAGTCTTTCAAATCCACTATCTAATATTCCTATATGTTGACATATTCCGATTAATAATATATTCAAAAAGGTATAATTAAAAGCACTAAAACTTGAAACTAACAAAAGCAGGAGTGATACTATCAGGTATTTGATCCAGTAAAGTAATATTGCCACTCATAACATCAAATACAGATAACACTGGTTGCCGAATTTTATATCGCTGTTCACCCCAGCTTTCAATAAGTTCATACTTATCGCCCTGTTTAAATTGCTATTATTTAATTAGTGTGAAAAATAATTTCATTGTAATTAGTTTCATTTACTAATTAAAAATAATCTTTACTGGTCATAATAGAATTGTTTTTTTAGACTTATAATCCAGAATTCCAGAAAATTTTCTATTACAAGCCCCAAAACACTTTCGATTTAAATTTTTAAATGCTTTCACTACTATATCATCCAATTAACAACAGAAAAATGTTTATAAAACATTACTGCTTGAATAGAAGTCACCGTTAAGATCAAAAGGTGATAAAAAAGATTAACGTTGTAGTTATTCTTAAAATTGACCTTCTCAAATTCAAGAAAAATAAGTTTTCTGCATGCGATTAGCTGTATATTTACTTTAAGGAATGTACTAAGAGTCAGTTGATGTGAAACAAAATGTCAAGGAACTGCACATTCCAAAGACTGCTACATTCACTCACAACATTAGATTCGAGAAACTTTTCTTCGTTAGTCCAATCCAATTCTGCATCGTAGTATTCGTTTTTTTTTAAAAACTTTTCAGCTGCATATAATAAATGACCCTCGCCATTAGACCATTTCAAGCCGCCAAATTCTTCTGCAAAATATATTTTTTAACATTTCTAATAAATATTGCTTTGCGCAATATTAAACTGAATTTGAGATATGAAAAGCAAAATTTTAAAATATATGATCCCATTAATTTTCTGCTGTTTCACAATAACATTAAAAGAAGAGTGACAGTGTGATTGGTGGGACAACTTCAATGAGGTGACAATAGGCTTCAAACTGTAATTTTGAAAAATGACAAGAGACAACAGATGTAAGAAACAGATGCAACAAATCTCACTAAAATAAATGTTTATTTATAAGGATTCTTCTTTTTTCAACCCGATCTTTACACTAATTTGCTTACTTTTTATTTTTTTTTGATTGGTACAAAAGCATTTTTTCAACACCAGGAAATGGTCATTGCGGTAAGAAAATATAAAATGAGATTTAGTACCAATCATAATGCTTTTCCTTAACGTAACTATCGTCGCTGATAGTCTGACAGATGAGTGACTAATAATTTTTAAAAACTCAAAAGATTACTTACCATCACTATAAATCAGACCATGCTTTTTCGGTGATGTTACATTAGCGAAGCAAATTTCAATATGCTCCTTCTGGTCGAATACCTGAAAATTCAAAAACTTACTGCAATTTTGCTTACGCAATTATACTGAATCCGATGCAATATTAAAATGGATATTCATCCTTAACTCTTATTTCTTTTCCTAAATTGTAACGAAAAAAAGTCAAAGGAAATCAAAGAAGTGATTGTAACGAATAATCAGTCCCAATTATCACAATGCAACGTTTTTCATTTTTTTTGCTTATAAAAACCCCAAAATTAACAGACCTTAATATATTGTTTTTTTTCCTTGCCATTAGGTAAAGTGATAAGCGTGGCGCATCTTAAATCGCTCTGGGAAAAAGCTATTACTTCTTCCCTAAACAAAATACTTAGGTAAAACAAAAAAAAAAAATCCTTTACTTGCTTTTGGAATTCCTTAATCTACTATTTTAAAAAATTCCTTCAGTCATGTTAATCACCAACGAAATGTTAAAAAGATTACTCTATGCCAGTGAGTGGTAACGATGTTGTCGAAATGAGCTCGTATATGTTCGGTTCATCAGTTTTTGGTACGATCAAACTTGAACGCTGTATTTTTACCGTTTTCTTTAACTCTACTGCACGACTCGTCCAAACCGAAGAAATCTAAATATATTTTAATTCAGTGAAATAACATGTTCAGATAAATAGTGTTAAAAATTAGTGCCGAATATTTCACTAGCAATTTGCGGGTAGAGTACATATTTCATTTTTTCCGA